>WAAD01003510.1:81348-115660 GCA_013389945.1 Fregata magnificens | reverse complement strand
TTGACAGTTCTGTACAGCTGCAAGTTTCTTGTCTGTAGTGGAAACTCCCCCATTCATAGATTGTGTGTGCAAGGTAAAAGACCTCTTTTGGAAGCAACTCCCCATCCACTAGGCATTCTTCCTCCTGTTCTGCAGAACAGAATATATGTATTTTCAGATCTTTTGTGCTAGGAATAAGGCTATTAAAAATGTGTCTTCCAAAACCAGGTCATTTACCTTAAGTATAGCAGATGAATCTGTGCAGAATAGGAGAAAGAAATACTGTGGACTGCCTTTTTCAATAGCTACTCAACTTGTCCCAGCCAAAGACGTCTTGCTCTGAATTGCCTCCAAAGTTTTTTGGATAGTTAGTGTACTTTCCCCCATCCTTTGGACCTGCTTGACATTATCTACTGGTAACAGTGAAGGTGAAAAACAAGTACTACAGCATTAAGGGTACTATTTATTCATTGTAATAAACAATAATTCTTTTAAGTTAAAGGTATTAATTTTGGACATTAATAGCTATACAAAATATGGTGCTGTCCATTTTCTTCTCAATCACAGCTAGGGGTACAGCCCAAGAACTAGCTGAAGGCACATCTCTGTCTTCACATATTTCTTCAAAACTTACTTCTTCTTTCCTGCTGGTCAACAATGAACTAGCTGTTTACATGGCAGTTTTCCATGGTTACAATCTTGCATGGGGCCCACAGGGTAGAACTTATATCTTTGTTAAATCAAAAAAATATCTCCTGCTTCCTAAGCAGAAAGTCCCTAGTCTTGTTAAATCTCTTTTAAATCTACAATAGGACCTCAGAACACAATCAGCATGAACTTGCAGGTGGTTGCTTTCCCTCCTTTTTTGTATCAGAGTTTTCTCCTGCATCTGTGCTTACAGGATTCATTGTTCATGTTTTGTAATGCTAGTTGTTTTGGGTTTTTTCTTTTTATCATCTGCTCTTTGCCACTCAGGCTTAGCAAATGATGGAAACCCTGATCCTGTTTCAAATCAATCTGAACTTCAAAAGCAAAAATGTACTGAGTCTTCAGATAGTATCCAGTCATTCCTTTTTTCTTCTTCTTTACTGGAAAGCTACTACAAGATGCCTACGATAGTTGCCCTGGAGAGCAGAACAACTTGCTGACTGGAAACCAATTGCCCACAAATCAGTTCCCCCATGTTGATCACAAGTTTAAAGGGTATTTTCATAGACTGTATCTGTAGAACAACTTTGCCTTGCATTCATTACAGAGATAGCAAAATCCAAAGCAATCATTAGTTTATCTGCTACTTTAGCTGTTCTGATTTGCACTTGAATTCTAGAGACTCCATTTTCAAATTCAGTTTTCCCAGTTTTGCAATGGACAACTTCTGTGTGCATTTCAGAACAATTACAAGTTTTATTTTCAAATCTCCTGCTTAAGTTCTTTAGCATGTCTCATTCAGTAACTAATTTATGACCTTTCTGCACATTTCATAGAGCCAGTTATACATTTTAATAGACCAATTTCGACTACTGCTACTCATCTGTCTGACCTAAACAAAAACCCAAGGCACTGCTTGTGCCTCCAAGGTCTGACTTTCAGTCTGGAGGAATTTCCTGAACTATATTGGGAGTTTTTGGTATATACTAATATGTCCTGGCTGGGTTTGTATTTCTGAAAAGCATTCTGCAGTCATCTTTCATGACCCTTATATTTCACAGAATTATTTCTTAATCTTGGCACTGATGTCAATTTTTCTTGTTTTATAAAGCAAATATAGTATTTTTTCTACTTACCTACAAATGCAATTTATCAGATCAGAATCTCCTTTTCCATTGTCTTTTAAACATAGAACTGTTCTCCTAGAGTTTCAGACAAGCAGATTCTGTGGTAGCTGTATCATTTTCTGATTCCTTTCAATATGGAAATATTCAATTTCTGTGGCAAATCTTATAGATCCCCAGAGCGCCTTTGGCTGCTTTGCTTTACCTTGACTGCAAAACACAATCACTGCTAATGTGTCTTGTCAGGCTCTGTGGTATCTAAGTGTTGTAAGAATTCAAGTGTCCTCAGGTGTCCCTCTCTTCTTCCTCTCTCTAGCTCTTAGTAGTACCCAAGCCCACTCAGATTGATGGCTGTGCTTGACATATACACCATGGCCTTATAGCGGATCTGAACAGCTGAGGCTGAGTATAAGTTCTGAAGCACGGTAAGAGCTGGGCTACCTAGAAAGGCTATCAATCAGAAGTGCTCCTTTCTGCTCCTTTTCCTCACCATTCATACAGAGTACAATGCTGAAGTCAGCTTCCCTGGGATTTTCAGTAGGCATTTCTATTACCTGAGCTGGGAAAATCTAAGTCTGCAGGATGCACACTAAGTAAAAAAATGATAAACGGTCTCCAGACAGGTTCATTTTTACATCCAGGTGTTCACTTTACTTCCACAGTAGACTGTTTCTGCTTACTTTCATGTGCTGATTTTTCAGCTCAAGTCCTTGTTGCAGGTTATTTCTGTTAGCTAGCCAGTTCCAAGTTTATCCAAGCTTTTCTGGCATCCCCTGTTTCATTGAAAGCCTTCTGATCAGGTTTTCAACAGTCAGGTTGGTTGTCGTTCACTGATGTGACTTGCCAGGTTCATCCCATTTCCAGATGGGGAACGTTGCAACCAGACTTCCCACTCCATCTGGACTTTTTCAACTTGCTGTCCCAACAAAGATTCCATTTTTGCCTTCAGATCATCTTTCAGCTCTATTTGGGAAACTTCCAGGTTGTCTTTTCGCTTCTTTAGTGGAGTGTGTCTCTGTTTTATATCTCATTTTAATTCTTTGCGCTCTCATGCTAGCCTTTATTTTAACAACTGCAGCTTCCTTTGGTTTATGAGACCATCTCCACTATTTGCTCCATCTCATCTTAATAAAGCTAAGTAGCTCACCATTTCTTTCTTTGGAAAATGATTTTTCTCTGACATTTATGCCAATCCATCTGACCTGCTGAAAGCTGTTTCCATTCAGGGTGGAGCTCATGAAGTACATCTCTTTGATAAAGTTGACTACATAATGCACATGAAATCTTGAAGGGGCAAATACAGAGATACGGAACTGGAATGGACTGCCTCAGTCATCAAGATTTGCCAACTGCATCACAGACATTCATCAAGCTCCCTCTCAGAATCAGTTATATTTCTTGTCTGCACTGGTCCTACTGTAGGCTGCTTCAGAATCTCACTACTTGTTTTCTAACTTCCTGTCTAAAGTTATTTAAGCCCAGCTTAAACTACCTAGTTCTCATGCCACCATTGTTTTTTTAACTCGTGTACTCCCCCTCTGGCTCCCTCCTAATATTTTCAGATATCAATTGTATCTACTCTCATGATTCGTTTCGTTAAATTAAGTCAAGTTCTTCTTCCCTCGCAGAAAACAGCGGCCCCCCTTCCCTAACCGTTAGACAGAAAATTGTCCTTGCCCACACCTGTTCCTGTCCAAAATCATCTCTCAACCACAGAGAAACTGAACAGCTCACAGTATTCTAGATAAGGTCCGATCAACCGATTGGTGTCATGGCATCAGTATTTTCTTATTTCTAATAAAATATCCTACATGTAACAGTCTAAATTCCCATTCGCTCTTTTCATGCATCTAAACAGTGACTCATAGCCTGCCTGTGATCTCTGCAGCTTGTTACCAAGCTATTTGTAAGATCCCCAAAGCTGAGGAATTCACCGTGTAGCATAACATATTTTCCTCTGGATTTACCCACTTAATTCTAGAATATGGGAAGTCTAGAGAAATCTAGTTTAATTCATTGATGCCCTACAATTTACTGAAATCTGAATAATCTAGGACTATTATACTTCCGCTGTTTATCAAATGAATTAGCTTTTCATGTTTTGCAGGGACGAATGTATACAGCAATATGTAACTGATTTCTCTAATGCAGGGAGCCAACTACAAGGCCTTGGCCATCTGCTACCATTCAGCATATAATAACAAAGAATATAATGGAGTTAAATTAAGAATGGGAAATTGAAGGCTGGACATCAAGGAAACTTTCTGAGACTGATTATATAGAGGTTTTGGAACAGGCTCCCATGGGAAGCGGTGGAATCCCTATTTCTTGGCACACTTAAAGTTAACATGGGCAAAACATTAGAAATGACATAACAGAGAACAATCCTGCCTGATTCACAAAAGGACTGGATGATTTCACGTCTCTTCTGCTTTTGAGCTCTAGAATTCCATGCCAGCAACACTGAACAAGTATTAAATATTGCTAGGCTAAGAGAAATTTCCTTCGGCGTACCTGTACAAGGGAATTTTCAGTTAGAAATACCTTCTGCAGCAGGGCTTTGGCCAGTAAGCAGATAAAATTTATGGATACTTCCCTACCACTGCAAAAACGTGTCAGGAACTCATTTTTATGATATATTAAGCCCTAAGAGCATTTCCATCAGCAGTGTACGGTCACCTGCCTTCACTCTGGAATAGCACAAGCTCCAAGGAGAGTATGCTATTTTCTCTGCTCCTCTTCCTTTGGCTGTCTCACATTCAAGTACGAAACAGGCCCATGCCTGCTTACTCTGTGTGCTCTGATAAGAGATTAACCCGAGGCCGTATTTTAGTGTTTCAGGATGGTTTGAAATTATGTGGGAACAGTTTTGTAAATACACAGGGAAAGACCTTGTCAAACAATCAAATTGTTTTTACAATCCAACCCACTCAATTATCTCTGGGAGTAGACGTAAAAACAGACCCGCTTAAATCAACAGAAAAATAGTACAAAGAAGATGTAAATCACTGGGTGGGGGAAATGCACCACATATTTTTATATCTGAAAACAGAAGACAGAAGTATGGTCGCACAATAGCAGGATGCTCTTTTATAGTATAGAGAAAATATACAGTAGTAATTTTTTCTGCCTTTCTTTCCCCCTTTTACAACCTCCTCCCCCATTTTTTTAGCAGATTAAGCACAGCCTGTTCCTTATAAATTCAGTTCTTCTACATACTAAAGTCCATTCACCAGATAATTGTATGAAAACTGTAACTCACTATCATACCATTACTAACAGTATCTACTGTATCTTCTTAAGTGGAAAGAGAAGGAAAATAAAGAGAAGAGAAAAGAAAAAAGAACATTTCATTTTATCTTCACATCAACATGTGAAGGCCTATTTGCACAGAGTACATTTTTCTTGCACCAGCAGAACTGTACTGCTGCAAAATAACACCTAATTTCTCCCAGAGGTGAAAAAGGAATGCCTCACAAAAGCAGAATTAAGAGGAACCTAAGGAAAATTATCAGGTGTCAGATCTGAAACAAAATAAAGAGCTTTTCTTACAGTGCAGAAGTTAGCTGCAGCCCAAAGCATAAATGGTTCAAAAAGTAAGTAGATTGATTTATGGAGGATGGGTACTTCAGTAATTATTATAGACAATGATCCGGATACAATCTCCAGCACTGGAAATTGCTAAATTTCTGATGGATGAAAGCTGGTTCTTACTCTCCTTCCTAAGCATCCTCTGTTGGACATTATCCTTTGATAGCGCGCACAGACAACCTTTGGTCCAGCCCAGCAGAAACTTCCTTTGTTCTGATATGAACTGTGCTCGAAGTTGTACCTTTTCTCCCTTTTTCCACCAGCACAAGGTAAATTTATTCTGCAAGGTTGCACTGGTGCAGCTGCAGGGCTGCAAAACACGCTCAGCTTAGTGTGGACAAACTCTGTCATCACATGATATATATTCTAATGTTTGTGGCTCTGAAAAGGAGTTTTCTGGAACAGAAAATATTCTCATGTGGAGCCAATTTGCTTGTTTACTGTGAAATAATTTACCTTCTTTGAAAGATTAAAAGATAGGCTTTTAATGGTTTGTGATAAACCTGGGCCTGAATCAGAGCAGAGGGTTGCATTCCCTGCATTCCTGACAGGTCTCGAGGGTGAGTTGTGGCATCAGCTGCGGAGGAACAGCACAGAGCCCTGAACCCAGGCCTTGGCACTGAGGGGATAAAAAATACTTCAAACATCGATACAGATACCCTTAGAGGTTTTGTTAAAGTTGGATACAGTAAGAGCCTTAAATGAACCAGTTACTGGTTCATCTAACATCTTCAAAACAGCGTAAGTCAGCATGAGTTGCGAGGTTTTGAAAAACATTTCCGCCTTTGAGTTAGTTTAGTTATCTGAGTCCTCAGCTGAAGACTTCAGATGTGGTTTCATAACTGACTCCAACAAATCTAAGACTGTGGTGTCTACAGAGTGGATGACCCCATCTTTCTGCCTAGCCTCCCCTGCGCATCAGTGCTTTCACTCATGTGGCCATGCAGTGATTTGCATCCGCTAATCCACCTGAAAATGAATAACTGTTTTTTATGGGGCTCATTTTCAGTTGGACTGCAAGGGCGCGACCACTACTGCCGACGCAAGGGAAGTGATGGGAGTGTGTGGTCAAAAGCAGGACCATCCTTTCAGCAGCAGTAGAAATGTTACATCTACTTATGTTGACTGTGAAACGGCACCCTTAGAATATTATCTCTAGGATGTGTTTCTAAAAATAACAACTTTGCCATAAATCCTCTGTCCCTCTACGAGAGCAGCTAGTACTGCTCTTCTAAACAAGTCTTTAAAACTTTGAAGTTTCTTACGATGGGCAACAAAAATTAATGGTCAGTTTTGAAAATGATCTTATATGATCATAATGCAGATGAATAAAAGAAACATCTATTCTAATTTCCTAACTTCGTCCACGTGTATTTCCGTATTGCCCTTTGATAATATTGTGACATTGAGCAATCTGTTTTTTCATTGTTATTTTCATATAAATCTGAGCCCTCTCAGCAAATATCTGATCTGAGAGAAGTCAACGTAAATATATATTGAAATGTTTTTAGTCAGCTGCAGACTTTACTGTCAATGTGCCGATAATGATTTTTGTTCTTAAGATGGCTCTGGAGATAAATGACTCATTTTATGCGATGGCAATAACTTTCCTATAGGGTGTTTGGGAGGATGCAATAAGGATTCCTTCAGCTATCCAGATGTTAAAATGTCAGAGAAATTAATTCGTTTCTTCACAAAGCCAGATACATGGATTTTTTATGCAGAACTCTGTGTTAGTGGGGAACACAGATTTTCCTTAAATAAGCCAACCAATTTAATCATACTGCATTCCTAAATCGCCACAACCTTTCAGCAGCAGCACTGACAAGCTCAACAACATATTTTGATCCTCTGGATGTCTGTCTGTGACTCATTTTCCTTTTCAGGGACATTTGGGTAGACTGGAGAAATGCACCATGAAGAAAGAACTGGAGATCAGGGCTCAGATCTAAGGTGATGTGCTTCCTCACAACAGTGAAGGCTCAGTGCATACCAAAACAATGTCCCTTCCACCTGTCAGAAGGAGGAAGATTTATGCTCTTATGAAATTATGTACGAGATAAAACCTAGTGTCACTGTACTGATTACATTAGGGCACTCTTTAACACAGCCCAGATTTTGACTTGGATTCACCAGAGGCAGGTGCTTGATTAATTTCCACAGGTCTACTCCTATGTTTGATGTTAACTGCGAGCTTTAAATAGATTGTTGAACCAGGTCCATTTAGGGATACCCAATCCATCTCAGGTTAAAGCTGTACTGCAACGGTCTCCAGGTCTGCTGGAACATACCCAACATAGGAATGGACCCTGCAGCGTGTATTACATACAAATAAATATGTGGATTTTGGGAAGCATGGTATCATGAAGAGGTGGCCATAAAAAAAAGGGAAAAAAAACCCCAAAACAAGGCAAAGGAAAAGAAAGTTCTTTGACTGTGCTCTCAACTATCATATTAGCTCAGACGAGAGTCTACATTCACATTATTTACTAACAGGTGGCATTTATTAGAAAATTACAATGCAACAGTGGGCAGAAAACAGGAAAGCACTGGTTCCTCTTTGGAAGAGGGTTTTTCTATCTTTTTTTGTTGTTGTTTTTGTTGCTGTAACTAATTTATATATTTATTTTTACAAAGTAAGCCCAGTTAGTGAAAATTATTTTATGCTCCCTTGCTACTATACCAACAAAATGAAATCCAAGTTCCAGCATGATGTGACATGTAAACCATTTGTGCTGAAGTGACTGCCAGAAATGGATGGAAAGTTTTTATCCTGAAGAAACACTCAAATAAAATGCTAGCGTAATCTAAAATTATTCACTGACAGTAACTGCAGGATTTTTTGTGTCTTCTCTTTTTAATCATCAATTTAGCTGAGTCTAGTAGTCAACAACTTAGAGCATCAGCAGAGAAAGTGATGTGTTTTCCCTTCTGATGTTCAGTAAATCTGAAAACAACTGGGTTTTTTTTAAAAGGAAGACAAACAATTTTGTTTGTATTTCATGGGGAAAAAACCCCATCAGTAGTGCTGCCATCTAAGGTAAAGCACACACGTTTTCAAAGAAAGTATTATGAGTGTGTTACAAACACTTAACATTTTGCCAGTTTCACTCAGATCCTCACGCAGGTCAGGTTTTAAAAGCTGGACAGCCTCAGCTCCACCTAGATGCTGTGATCACAACTGCGTGCACTTTCATCTCACTTAGCATTCTCATGTGCCATGATTCAGCTTAATTTTCCTTCTTTAAGACAGTTAGAAGTCAACAAAAATAGATAAATGGCTTCTTTCTTTTTCATAATATAACTTCAGATTTTCTAGACAGACGCTTGCCCCTTTGCTCAGAGAAAGTTAAAACTGAGCGCCCATTTTTCTGCACCAGGAAAAAAAGTGACAGCTTTTGCTATCAAGCTCTAAAAGTCACATCAATCTACCTCCTCTGTCCTATGGAACTTCTCTGTTATCACAAAGCCTATTCAAAATTTCCCCAAGGGCCAAGACCAACACTTGAAAAAGAGTCTGTGTACGAAACCAAAAGCGTGCCCTACTACCCACCATCTGAGACACCCCCGCCCGACCTCGTTCTTTCTAGTGCTGTTATTTCAGACCTGTATCAGTTCTCAGTCTGACCACAGCTGGGAGTAGCGATCTCCACCCTGCCCTCCAAGCCTGTGTAACATTAGTTTGAATCTTTTATTCATTCACTGACAGAAATATCAAGAGGTTTCTTTAAATGACAGCGATATGTCTGGATGACTGATCTGCCAGAAGGATTCTTTAGCACTGTGGAAATAAGTGGCTATCAGAGGGAGACTGCTTTGAAGTTACCATTTGCAGCACCCGGAGAGTACTTTGGCTGGATCGGTTTTTACTGGATTACTTTCATGGCAAGCTCTTTTTGACCCATCTGAAGAGTTTCTTTGTGAGCAATGAATGAGGGTGCATCTTGGGAATGATCTGATACTTCAAAAGATGATTCTTGTAGTTTATCTTGCAGTAAGCTTCTCTTCTGAAGGAAATGCTGCAGAGCCCTTGTATTGATCACAATGATAGCGCATGCAATGTGCCTTTTATCACTGGGCTGTCTGCACTATCACTTTTCAATATAACTCCGAAGCAAATCCTTGCAAGCTAGGACTTCTATTAATTGATACATGTGCAGATATATGCTGTCTTTTATAATGCAACGTTTTTTTCTGCAAACACTTCAAAACAAAGCTGGTCCTGCTGAAGTCAATGGAAGTTTACTCACTGACTGGCAAAGAACTGCAATTTAGACTATTTTGGGAATGGTAAAGTCAAGAATATCTTCATGTTTAAAAAACAGAACAGGTTTTTTTTTTAAAGTTTTGTTTCCAGTACTGAGTTTTAATGGAGGGAAAAAAAAAGCAGAATTTGCACACCAAAGCAGCTAGCCAAAGGTAAAAGTCACATTCAGAAAAGGAAAACTGATGGCCTGTGTCAGCTAATGCACATTTAGTAAAAGTTTCTAACCAGCACTCAGTCTGTAGGAGCAATGAAGACTGACATTTAAAACCATACCACATTATCACATTGTAAGCAACACTCCCCTATAGGTTTCTACATACCCAGACAAAAGTTGATTTTGAAGGTGTTAAACACTAAGTGTTTTAAAACCAATAAATTTTTAACTTAAAAAAGCCATGGTCATAGCTGGTTTTTTTTAATAAGAAAATAATGATACACTAAGTTCTAGGTGTGAAAGCCGTTATTCACACCTATGCCCATATACTTTATTTGTCATTGGTCACTGAATAATTCAATTATTTTAATACTCTTTAGCATAGCTGCAATGACAATTGAATGCTTGTGCAAACACAGTACAAACTTACATGCGGACAATCCCTTAGTCTGAACAATTCTTGTTCACAGCAGCGCTAAGGGTACTAGCTAATGGGTTTTGAAACACAATTTCTAGCACACAAGTGTTAGATACTTGAGCGTACGTACCTCCTTTGCATAGCAATTCTGGCAATGTCCTCTTACAAGCAGGTCTTGGTACGTTTTTGCCTCAGTAGATGGACTCTATTTCTGGGTCTTTTGACCTTCCTTCCTATGCAGGCCACATGATCATGGACAAACTCCTGCTCAGTTCTGTAGATATTTTTTCCTCATTTTATGCAGAACTTTTAAAAAACACCCTCCTGGAAGCCTTACAACACTCTGCAACTTTAGCTTAAAGAATTTAATGGATCAATAGAAATACTCATTGAAGCTGTTACTGACTGATAACTGGGAAATGAAAAATGACAGCAATTCAGGAACAACCTTTCTCTCCTTTTCTTCAAAGCTCTGTTTTGAGTTACAACATGATCAATCCTTCCTGACCTCAGCAGAGAGACTCCTTCAGCTTTGGATTAGGCTACATCCTACAGGCAATGAAAAAAACCAGCCCCAAAACACAAGTTTACAAATGCTTTATGCGACGAGGATACCTTCCTATGTTTAGCAAGATGGTGATATAATTTTCTGTTGCTTCCTGCCTTCATTCACACTGAAGCCGGAACCCAGGATGTCATAGTTAGATCATACAACGATGGGAAGACTCTTACAGTAACTAATAATAACAACGGATTGCTTTTTATCAAATTGAGCCAGTCTAATTTCTACAATATGATGTAAAACACAAAGTGGACTCCTTTCAGTTTCTTTTCTCAGCAGTTCTCCCTTTCCTGTCTTTAGCGTAAGTGATACTGTCATGGCAGTTGTGATACTCAGAATAGAAAATGGAAACAAAAAAATTCATGAGCAGGCAACAAAACCAAGTGACACCCAACATGCATGCAGCACGGTTACTCTTCAATACACTTCAGAGACACTGTGCCAAGGTAACAGCAGCTGATTCTGGGGGCAGGGCCAGCAAGCGTGGAAACGGGGTCAAAAAGCAAGGAGCTGGCAGGGCTTCTCTACCAGCATTAATGCAAGAGAGGGCCAGACCTTCTGGGATTGTGCTAATGTCTGAGCCAAGGACAACCAAGAGAGCTGCTGGGAGAGGGGCGACAGTGGCAGGGGGCCTAGAGATACTGGAGGTGCTCTTTAACAGCTGGCTTGGGAAATAGCTGTGATTTTGGCTGCCAGGTCCACTTCAGCTGCCTGCAGCACAGCCCTATTTGGAATAATTCAGTAACATATGGGAGCAAGCATCAAACCCACATTCACAGAGATGGAAAATCAGAGGCGTGACAGTGTGGCATTTTCACAAGTATCTGTGTATTTTTTCAGGCAGGATACCTGGGGATCAGCAAGAGTTTTATCTTAAAATAGGTACTTCAGAAACTTTCACCCTACCTGTCTGGCTTAATGTGCAAAAGAAGTCAGTATCACAACAGAAGCTAGAATGATGGAGTTTCAGAAAACTAGCACATACTTATCCTTCAGTAATCAGTCATGATTTAATTTAGAACCAGTAATCATTAATTGATTACTTGTACAAAGTAACCACAACTTCAATCCTGGCTGGAAAGCAATTGTTTTCGGAGACAAGTAACTTCAATTGCAGAGATGGTTTTAGAAGCAGCATTATAATATGGGATAAAAAGCGAGGAACAGAGAGAGTAAAGCACACTGCTGCATTAAAAGAAAAAGAAAAGCCTCCTGAAACTTACCACTGAGGTAAGAGCCATCTGAAAACTGTAGATTCTTGCAAGGCCAAAGTCAGCTAACTTTATCTGCCCGCTGCTGGTAACAAGGATATTTTGGGGTTTCAGGTCACGATGTACCACACGATGTGAATGCAGAAAATCCAGTCCCCGAAACAGCTGAAGCATCATATCCTAGATATAAAGAAGAAATCAATATGCAATTATCAAGACAAGGTGACAAACAAGTAAACTCCCTGTCATAATCTGCAAAACTAATTTAATAAATATTGACTTAAATATGTGCACAGGAGGTTAAAACAACTATTAATATAAAATGCACAGGATGTTGCTAGAACCAGCTGACTTGAACAGGTGTCCTTATCAAGTTAATGTATTGTTTCTAGTTGAATTATTTGAGGTTGATTGATAGAAGTATAAAGACTGGTCAGCATACTTAAAAGAAATAGCAAAAGCAGGTCTGTAAATCCCAGGACAACTTCAAAAGAATGCTGTCCAAGTAAGAAAAATACATAGCAGCTTTTTGCTCTTAACTTTAAACCACACACCACTTTGCATCTCACAAGTTTATGCTTTGTCCTGCCTCAGTGAAGTGAAATTTCATCATTCACTTCAACAGGCACAAGGATCTGTTTCAATCAGAAAAGCTGTTTAAATGACAAATTTGCCAGGATTTAATGTTATAGAGGGAAAAAGTTTACTTGGTAAAACCTGTTGTATAGAATTTACTGAATAGGACAGAAACTACCTTTAGATCAAAGTTTAGCACTAAATCAGTGTAATAATCATAAGTAACAGTTCTCATTTTGCTTTCTGTTTTGTTACAGTGATGCAATCTTCTATGACATTTCCACAGCTGAAGAAACTATTTCATCTGTACTCATGTTTTCACATTAATCTTAGTAACATAAAAGGAATGAACCAACAGACTTAAAACTAAATACTAGAAATCCCCTGAATTCCAAATTAGAAGGATACTGTCAACTTGAAAATTGTATTTGCAAACAAGGAGATGCTGCAACAAGTAAGAAACAAAAGGGATAAAGTTTATTTTCTGTATGCATTTGACTTGAGTTCATGAAACTCCAGCTCTGTGTTTGCTGGCAACATATGCCCTTTGCACAAGCCATGCAGCAGGGTGTCCACCAATCCTGTTATTAGCAACCAAAATGATCTTGGAGAGGTGGATGGCATGAAACATGAGGAAAGGGAAGACGGACAAATGGAAGTTGGTTGCTTTTGTTCTTCTCTATGGACTTGGGCATGTTTCAAGTAAATATTCAAGGCACACTATTAAAAGGAATCATATCTGAAAATGGGTTTAAAAATAGCTCAAAACATTCAACTTGAAAATATTGCTTTAGCTGGATGCATTTTTAAAATACGCTTTATAGACATCGCTATATAATTTAATACAGAATTATTATTTTCATGTAATGTTCCATGATCACCTCTACAGAAACTATTATGAAATATATAGATATTAAGGCTGGAAGCTCTAATCCGACCTCTGATAAAACATGGCCATTTCTTTATATAGCCTATAATTCTGTCTGCCAAACAGTAGTAACAGTGGGCCATTCATAAAGTAATCAGTTTTTATTTGAAGACCCTGCTGATGGAGATATTACCATGGAACTATGGGCGCTGTGACAGCATTGAATTATTATCATCTCTGAAGGATGGTGGTAAACTGACAATCCCCACTCCCTGTTAGCTGATGCCTTTTATTCCCTTTGCTTCCCCAGGAAAAACTGAGATCTGGTAATTTTGATAACTAGTATAATAGGGTTTGCACCTTTAAAACAAATATACAAAGTGTATTGAATCCTCTTGTATTTATTTAATTTTCCTTTGCAGTTCAGAAATATGTGGAAGAGCTAGGACTACAGCTCTGCAGGTTTCAGCCATCAGTAGCATTAATACATGTCATATCTGCTCACTCTGTGCTATTACAACTTAAATCAAATCCCAACAGTCTTTGGATCAGTCTTGCAGATGTAAAGAACACGCCAAGAACATTTAAGCGCGTGGTTATCTTAAGTATGTACTTAATGGTTTCACTGAATTTGGGTCTAATTTTTTTTTATGCCAGGTAGACATAATATCAGATAAAATAAGAAAATAATTTAAAGAACTTAAGGATTAGTCAGTAGACCCTGGCGAGTCCCTTTTTGGTGACATTTCTGTATCCTACTCATTTGTCAAGCATGTAAACTC
The DNA here is from genome assembly GCA_013389945.1 of Fregata magnificens. Lineage (NCBI taxonomy): Eukaryota > Metazoa > Chordata > Aves > Suliformes > Fregatidae > Fregata > Fregata magnificens. Next base: position 101,480 of record WAAD01003510.1, on the reverse strand, counting down.
ATTCCTGCAGTTGCCAAACGTATCAAGAATATTTTTTTCCTACAACTGATGCTGGTTTTATTTTGACTTTCTTCCTCAAGCTCAGCAAATGCAATTTGCCCTGTTAGTTACAAGCTGCAAGCAATGTCTTCAGTTTCTAAATTCAGAGTCTTCTTCCAGGCACAGATAAAAAAAGAAAATATTTGAAAATGGAAACTGGTATATCTTTCCCTCCCCCCATAGGACTCAAAAGATGAATATTATTTACTGAAGTTCTCTTCACACACAAAAAATGAGATGTGCCACAGAAAAGTGTACCAGGAAAGTGTAAATTTAAAAGGTATTAGAAAGAAGAAGGAAATCTGGGGGAAAAAGTCCTATATTCCCTCTTCCAGGAAATTCATAGTTAGTCCATACAGGCTATTCTCTAGTATTCATTTTGGACTGTTGGTTATGCTCTTTTGCTTATCCCTTATTACTTACTATTACACATATGAACAGATTTCAGTTCAAAATTACCTTAGAAGAACAGCTCAAATATTCGTGTGTGTAAAGAAGGGCACTTTGATGTAAAAAGACCATTTGCTATTTGTGATTCATTATTGTCCTGTTTTTACATTCTCAACCAGCTAGAAAAAGAGCAGAAACCAAAATCACATGACATAGGCTTATTATTATGCACTTTAAATACAGAATACCAAATTGTGCAGCTCAGAATTTGATACTTGTTTGCACAGATTTTCAATAACAAAGCAAACAAAAAAGAGAGCTTTTAAATTACTTTTTTATCCATAGTGAATGATTAATTTTGTGCTGTACATAAGCCTAGTCAAAAACCATTAGGCCTCACGTTTGGAAAACTACTTCATACTCTTAGCCACTTGCAAGAAACATCAGACCCAGTCTGGGCTGTGTGTTTTTTTTGATACAGTAACTAATATCAGAAGATACTAACCTTTGCTAGCAAATTGGATAAAGGCCATAAACATGCACAAGCCAGATCGCTAGCTAATTAAATCAGAATAATTCCACTCATCTGTCAGAAATGCATCAATTTTTATTAGTGATGATTACCCAGCATTATCTCAATTACCAAGATCTAGAAATAACTGCAAGAGAGTGTTCATGTGCCTCAAGGATTGGTTTGTTCCATGTCTGCTTTTCCCTGAGAAATTTTCTGTGGTAGCTAGGCATACCATACCTTGGAATTACAGTTAAAATCACATTTCAAAAGTTAATTGAAAAATGATCAATTCTATTAGACAAACAAGAAGATTCACGCCTTAGCAGATTTGAGGAAAAAGCTCTAATGAGTCATGATCAAACCTCTACTGATGTCTATCAGATGTTCTTTGGATATTGTACGTTTACAAACATATACATGGATTAGCGCCTGTTGTTTTAGATTAGAGATTTCTGCCATGCTTCTAACATCACAAAATCTACAATGGTTGTTGCCCAAGTTGAAGATATATACATTATTCAACTGTGATTACTTTCAGATAATCATGGCTTTAGAACATTTTCCCTTTTCAGGCTACATTTCCAATGCGGTCTACGCACAAATCTAAAATATTTATCTGTAACTTCAGTTGAAGACCGAGCTATTTGGGATGCAACGAACAAATACACTTTCCTTAGAGGCAAATATGTAGCTTTAATTTTGTAAAAGCCTCCTAATGGAAACAGTTAGGAGCAAAATTTGTTATGGAAATGCTGCATCTTTTGCGTGTTCCACCATATATGGTATTGGTGATGGCATTGCTCAGTCTGATATTTACTGAATTTATCAGCACTGAATGTCAGGACCAAATTATGATGAACTTTTCAAGCAATACCATATTATGTCATGACCCTCAATAATACACAGAAATATGTCTTGCATATTCGGCCTCTGGTGTCAGGGAGGATGAGGATAGGCTTGGGTTAGGCTGAGCAGCTGCTGTTGCTGCCTCTGCCAAAGACGGGCTTCACGGCTCTCATTTCCCGACTCAGGGGCAGCAGGAACAGAAAGCCTTGATTTCCTACAGACTTTTGTCTCCTCCTTGTCCTATATCCTCTTGACCCGACGCTTCACTGACCCCTCTTAACCTTCCTCCGGATTCTGATCCATAAATCCCTTCCAAGCCATTAGTTTTCAAAATACCACTCTGATTCTTTAAGTCACCCCCCATCTTGACTTCCAGCTAAAGTATCTGTCATTGCCTGCAGTAACTTACTTGCTGTTTAAGACCAGCCAGATTCTCTGTAGTACTCTGCCTGCCTAATCCAAAAGAGGACGGCATGGCTGTCAACCAAATAATTCAAGTATCTACTCAAAGAAAACAGAAAGTATGGAGTCGTTTGGGGTGTTGGTGCCCAGGTGCTGGCAGCCGAGGGTGCAGGGGCCTCTGTCAGGGGAGACCAGGGGCTGCCCCGTGCCAGACACAGCGGGTTCCAGCCATCTCCAACGGACCCACTGCAGCGCACAGCTGGGCCTGTCAGCCAAGATGGTGGTGCCTCCATGAAAACATATTTAAGAAAGGACAGAAAAGGCTGGAGGGAAAGAGGAGGAGGGAACAAAAGGAGTGAGAAACAGCACAGGGAACACCAAGGTGAGAGGAGGAGGAGGAGAAAGAGGAGGTACTCCATGGTGGAGCAGATATCCACACTGCAGCCCGTGGAGAACCTGCATTGGAGCAGGTGGATATTCCTGAGGGAACTGCAGCCTGTGGAGAGGACCTGCACTGGAGCAGGCAGAAAGTGTGAGGAGGACGGAGCGGCAGAGAGAATCATAGAATCATAGAATCATTCAGGTTGGAAAAGACCTCTAAGATCATCAAGTCCAACCATCAACTAACACCACCATGCCTCCTAAACTAGGTCCTGGAGTGCCACGTCCATACCTTTTTTGAACGCCTCCAGGGATGACGACTCCACCACCTCTCTGGGCAGCCTGTTCCAATGCCTAACCACTCTTTCGGTAAAGAAATTCTTCCTGATGTCCAGTCTAAACCTCCCCTGACGCAACTTGAGGCCATTTCCTCTCGTCCTATCACTAGTTTCTTGGGAGAAGAGTCCAACACCCGCTTCACTACAACCTCCTTTCAGGTAGTTGTAGAGAGCGATAAGGTCTCCCCTAAGCCTCCTCTTCTCCAAGCTAAACAGCCCCAGTTCCCTCAGCCACTCCTCGTAAGACTTGTAGCTTGTAGAGGAGCTGCTATGGACTGACCACAACCCCTCGCACCTCATGCCCCTGTGCTGCTCGGGGTGGGGAGAGTCAGGAGTGATGTGTAGCCTGGAAAAAGGCGGGGGAAGGTGTTCTTTGAATGTTTGCCTTTATTTTCCCCACCACCTGAATTACCAATTAACTATCTATCTTAATTGGCATTAAACTAAGTTCATTTTCCCCAAGGTGAGTCTATTTTGCCCATGATGGTAATTGGTACGCAATCTTCCTGTCTTATCTCAGCCCATGAGCTTTCTTGTTCCTTGTTCTTTTCTGTAGCCATCCTGCTGAGGCGGGGGAAGTGAGCGAGTAGCTGGGTGGGAGTTTGGCTGTTGAGCTAGGCTAACCCACCACTGTGCTAAAGGTATAGATGCTGGATTTTGCCTTTGTAAAGGAGGACACAGCGTGATGCAACCCGAAGGAAAACACCAAGAATATGTCTTCAGAGAACACATGCACCCAGCAGTAACATACACATATGAATGGCTGCTCATTATGTGAAGCTCACATTTTTCCTCCGTTGACTAGTATGTGAAGAAAGAAAAACCTTTAACCAGATTGCCCTTGGTCATGGTGATAGGAGTTCCTAATACCAGAGAAAGTAAGTCTGTGGAAGCTCACAAATATACTCGGACGTATCACCGAATAAAAGCAACACAGTACAGAGCCTTGTCAATGACAACAGACCCTAAATTTGTACTAATGCACAGACCTTTTATGGCTTATTTTTTTTTTTTCTTTGAACCTGCCTATTTTCCTCTTCCTGCTCAATTTCTGTGCTAACATTTTGTAAAACACAACACTCCTTTGGAATCTCCTAACATTTATCCTGCTCCTCTGTGGAGTATCTCATGCACCTACCTGCACAACAACCTGCATCCTTCACCCAGAGTTTCTATCTATTTGTAACTCATTTTTCTCCTTTTGCTGAGCAGAATGGAATGTCCCTATTTTGGATGGCAGGTGTTGGGATACTAGTCCTGAACATTTCCTGTAGGATTATTTGCGTAAGAGACAACCGCAAGTGTAAACAAAGGGGACGAGTTTTAGACAGCAACGTGTAATGAATCAGCCAAGCTAGTCTGATGAAATGGCTCACTGCCTCTCACTGAACAGCAGGACCTTCTCTGAGCAGAAGAGGAGCAGGATGCAGCTTCCTTCGTATCCTACAGGATTATACAGAACCCCCAACCATCACATTGCTTTCATTTTAAAGGGTGTTTTTTAAACATGCTGGAATGAAAGTTTAAAGAGTTTTCACATTCTCTGGGGCCTATTTTTGAAGCAGAATAATTACAGCACTTCTATGGTTATACTTTGTAACAAACAGTCAACATTAATTAATGCCAAAAAAACAATGGCATTCCTGAGGAATTACACAGTACAGATACATGAATAGCAAAAGACATGATTAATGTTGTTACACTGAGTCCCAAAGGCATTAGTAATAATGTAGTGACTCCCTGTTAAATGCAGTGATTTTCTTTTTTAAATCTTGTCCTCATGCTGGGTTGGGAACCCATCACACCAGCCTATCTAGAATGCCATGACTGTGAGGGTGGGGGCAGAGAAGCCATTTGCCACAGCCTATGGAGCTGCAGGATGCTCTCCTCCATGCAGCCGACTGGGTGCAGCGGCTGGGGCACAGTAAGAGGCAGATAGATCCCTGCCCTTGTGCCCTTTTCCTTCTTCTCTCAGGAGAAAGCTATTCTGATCAGTCTCCCTGCAGGGCATTCAGAAAGGGGAGGAGGCGGCTGTGCTCTGTGCCTTTACCTAGCCACACTGTAGACTCTCAGGGGTCATCCATGATCCAACCCAATATACACCCAGGATATAGAGCTCTTTTACTTTTCCTTATATTGGGTAACAGTTTATCTCAGAGTAGTCCTATTGCTTTCCATGAAAGTTTTCACAGGGTAAGGGTAGTCCCTCAGAAGAGAAGACCGCCGTGATATTCCTGTCAATTAACTAGAGAGTACCAAGAGAACGTGAACTTCATAGCATGTTCAATTTAAATATATTCACTGTTTTGATAAAAGAACAATAAATCCAAATGACCCATTCACTTAGTCGTACTACTCAACCTTACTGTTCAAGATAAATGTTCATCTTCTGTTCATAGAATAAAATGCTGTGCAGAGACAAAAATACAGCAAATTCATTTAGTGTATTATTAGGAGAAGGGAACTAATATCTGCCAGGCTTATGTAAACAACCGGTCTAACAATTGTTGGTGTTTTGTATGCTGCTACCCTAAAGGTAAACAATTTGTTGAAAATTAATCAATAGTTATATATTTTTTTAAATATGAAGTAAAATATTTGTGCAATTATTTTTGAATTGTAAAATTATTTTAATCATATCAAAGATACTTTATACACTCAGAGTAGGTTAATGGATATTTTAAAATATATTCTGATAAATAGTTTCTAACCTATTTTAAACTACTTTTATAAGAAAGAAAGCACAGCTCAAACAAGTGATTCTGGATTATCCAATTGTTAGGATGAAGAACCCTACAGACATGCACACTCACAAAAGTATGTATGTATGTATACATGCATTTTAGTGTTTTGAATAATCCCGTTGAAGGCAATGTTATTCATACTGGTCCATTGCAAAAATATAAAGACTGAAATTAATATAGTCGCATTGTTTCCGGGGTTTTTTTTTGTTTGGTTGGGTTTTTTAAATGGCTAGAACTGTTGTATAACAATTTAAAAGATACAATACCTGAAGGACTGAAGTCTCTAAAACACTGTTTCGAAGACTATTTTGGTTGCTATTAGAAGTAGTAAGGTAACCAAGATTAGAAAGTCCTAAATAAATTACTGAGGAATACAATAATCAGTCAATCAGTTAATAGTCAATTACTAAAACTTGCAAATGTCACTACTATGCACAGATCTCCCTGTATATCATGAACATTATGTCAGTCTCAACCAAAAGTACCGCAACTGTGCACAAGATTCAGGAGAAATGCAAAATTTTAACGGAATTATAAAGGTCCATGGTAGTCTTTGAAAAAGTTTGAGGGTTAACAACGCTATTGCGTTGCCATAAGCTTAGGACTGAATTTTATGTATGTATATAATAACTTTCAATATACTGAGGCACTATTTTCCTTTTATTGTCATGCTCCTGTTCGTAGACTGAATTCAATTCATAGCCACCACAGCAGGTTTAACATGTTCTAGTCCCTTTGCTTAAACTCAACAACTGTCCCTTCTGAGTTAGAAGGGAACCACTGAATTTGTACTGCTGCAGGAGATCCTGACCAAGCATATTTTGGGGTGCTCCAAACACTCCCCAAACACCAGTGCTCACCAGCAGCAAAAGTGACATAATTAAGACTAGATTAAGACAAATAGATGCACCCAATTGTGTTCAAGGAACTGTTCTGAGTAACCTTCTGTCTGCCCTCCTTAAAATAGAGACCTGGATTAATATTTTAGAGGTCTTCAAAAGTTTCAATCTTAGTACACGTCCGTTTTACCAGTATCTTAATACTGCCAGATTTTCATACTGATCTCAGTAGTTGTGAAACAAAGACCAAACTCAGTATATGAAATGTGTATTTAACATCTGTGGGATACATACGTACATACACATGTATAGGCACACGTGGATGCATTTCATTTCAGGCAGATCAATATTAATTTAAGTGTCTATAAGTCTTTCCACATCAATTTCTCATTTTATAGTTTAACACCTGTCAAGTCAGTTTGCAATATAGATCTTTCAGGTTTTACTTTATCAGCTGCTATTTTTCATATTTGATGAGAAGAATCTGCATGACTGAAAGGAAACCTATGTAATTGTTGTCCTACTTACTTATTTTCAGTGAGTCAGTATACCAAAAATTCCTATCAAAGTGGAATTACCAGACATGCAAATGAAACACAACATTTTCTACCTGGCTACTGGTATTTTTAAGAGAAAATACATTCAAATTAAATGAGAACAGAGGGGAATTTTGTTTTAACAATTTGACAGAAATTGGCAAATGTGGCACTGTTACCAAGACCTGTCCTGGCTGTGAAATTTTTATAGCAGGTAAATGTAACTTTGTGATTAACAATCTTTTTCACCACTCAAACCTTTCCACTCTTTGTGGAAAAACCAATAGAAGGCACAGCTCTTAACAGAATTTCTAGATCTGAGCCTAGATAAGCAAACAAACAGATTTTTTTCCTGTATCTCTGGATGATATCATCACAGTTTTGTACATCCCCAAATACTTTCTGGGGAACTTCCTTTCTTTTATTACAAGCTTTTCATAAAGCTGTATTGGAGACAGTAGTCTCTCACAGTGCATCCTGGTTTGACAGTTGTTACCCACTCTGTTCTTTTATTCCTCATACCATCTGAAAAAGAGATGAGGACTGAAATGAACCAAGAAATCCCCCAAACTCTTTACTGGCTCACCCAGTTGGTAAGCCCCATACAAATGACTTGAAATAGCATCTGTGATTTGTATGCATTGGCTCTGAAGCCTGTTCTGGCACATGTCTGGGGACTGACACCAGTCAAAATTTGGTATCTAAGCATCATATCAGGTCAAGCTGGATAGCTGGGGCAGAGCTGCAGTTTGAATTCTGGAGTACACTTTTCATATAATCCCAGCTTCTTTAATGGTCATGTTTCTCTACAAGGCAAGTCATCCTTCCTTTGACTGATGCTGTGAGCCTTTTCCTTCTGGGGTAAAACCCAGACTTTCACTTGACTAAGTTAATCTGTTCTGGAGCACTGTGTATACTCCCCTGCCTCTATCACCTCTCAGTAGAGCTTAGTGCTTCCAGTTTTTAAAAAAGATTTTTGATTGTTTCTAATAGTATATATTTCCTTCTCTCATTGTGGGACATCATTGCCATTTCCCCTTCATAGACTTCGCTTCTGCATTCCCAAGCTGTATTTTGGGACATCCTAAGCGTATCATCACTTGTTGCAATCCTTGTGGAGGCTCTCCTGATGTAATCAGAGAAATTAGTCCACCCAGAAAATCCACAAAGCTGGATGTGACTCCCTTTAACTACTTCAGTATGCTTCTGAGAGGAGTTCACAGAAATCACTGTCCCACTCCCTGCCAGAATCTACAAACTACAGTAAATTATCAACCACTGATGAGCCTATTCTCCTCCAGCGCCGCTGACACCGGTCCTTACGAGGAATGGTACCAACAAACAAAACCCCTTCGCTAGAGGAGGATGCTGCTCCATCAGCACTGCAGCTATTTACCAGCACCTTCATGACACTGTTGGTCTTAATAGCTCTTTTTAATTTACTCAAACTCCATGAAGGGTTAAAAATATGGCATATGTTGACAGCCGACACTCCTCACGAACAGGAAAGACACGTTGCTGTGGGGCCCAGATCTCGGCTTCTCCTTCCCTGCAGCTGTCTGTGGATAGCAGCTAATTGTATCCACTTGTTTAACCTCAGGGATAACGTCTGCAAGGGACCAAGTGCCACAAGCATACTTTTTTTTTTTTAACGGTCATTTCCTCTCTGGTGTAACTTGCATGACAGCATGTGACAAGCAGAAATTAATGGGGACACTGCTGTGCCAATACCTCTTGAATTACTTTGACACTGGCTGCAGGCTGCCTGCTTGGCCACCCAGCCAAGACCTCACATGAAACGTGGCAAGGGGCCCACAGCTCTATTCACTAACAAGCCAGCTGGTCAGTGATTAGAAAGCTGAAACAATGCTGTGCACATACATCAAGAAAAATACTTTACAAACAGCTTTGGACTTAGGAGGTGAAGTCTCCTAGAAGAGTAAATCTGTAAATTTATCTTCTGGGGACTGCTAACTTAAGCCACCATTAGAGATAATGTGGAAGGCCCTGGAAGATGACTGCCCTACATTGTCACCTGAGCACAAGAAGGGCTAACCTCAGAACAAAGACTAACATCTTAACATGCTCAAAATCATGTGCAAACAGCTTAGACCACATGGATTCTGGTCCAGAGGAGCATTCAAATTATGTAAATGCATAGAGATTTATGACAGAATACTCTTCCTAATGGTCTATCAACACCTTGGCAACATTATTGACATTTCTGCAGAAATTCTCATTGGATTTGTCTGCAGTGTGCCATCAAGAAGGCTGAGATTTGTTTATAGGCTGATATATAACAATAAAGGATGAGAATTTAGAAGTATCCCAGGGGATTTAGATGACCAGATCTCCTACACCCAAGGCAGCTTTGAACATTTCAGCCAAGACTTTTTTGAAAACTGCCAAATCCTTGGCTAGACACAAAAGGCTCAAGAAGACTGTTCCTTTAATTTCTCTCTCAGTTGTTTTTTTAAACAGTATCCACTAAAAATGCATGGGTTCTTTATGAAACACCTGCATGGCAACAAGAAAATAAGTTATGTTTTTTTGAAACTGAGAAAAAAGCAGTAAATAGGATCCTACAGATTAGAAACCCAAATATCATTTAAAATCAATAGGACTTGAGCACCTAATTCCTATGGCTCCTTCAAAGTTATAAACTCAGTCCAGCAATTTTTGTTTAATAGAAAATTTGTTTAAACTTATTATAACACAGGCCTGCTCCATTTCCTGATATTTAAGGAAATCTATTTTGTGACATATAGAGATACGTAAGAGGTCAAGGCACTGTAAAAGAGGCTGGCAGGATAGCAGAGTCACTTTTGTGAATTAGAAATTGGGGTTACTGTAGAGTTTGGACTTTAGGCCTAATTAATTTTGATTGCTTCCATCATAAAAATGTCTAGGAATTAAGCATAGTCATGAATGGCACTTGCATGCTGAGGAAGAAGATGGACCCGTATTAGGCACAGCGAAAGCCCAATGAGGTCACTGGGACTCTATCCACCAATTCTCAAAGACCTGAGCTGGTCCCACTGCTTTTTAATATTTCCATCCTCCTCCCACACTCATCAGTACCAGCAGGACCTTCAGAGAGATGTAGCCAACCTTCTCCAAGTCAAAAGTGTCAGCATGACACCAGACATCGAAATACAGCTATTCTCTAGAGGTAGACACTCTTTTAATAAATAGTTAACAGTTTTTATTAAAGATGTGAACACAGAGGAAAGTAAGAAGACAATCCCTTCCTAACCTCTCCAGGGAATACATAATAAATAAAGTTCAGTTGTGCACTTTTTAAAAGCCACTTTTCAATAATTTTTCTTGCTTATAACGTACTTGCAAGGCAGAAGTATCGTGGTGCTCGTCAGTCCTGTGCAATGGCTCAACACTGGGGTCAATTACGACCTGAGCTCTAGTCACAGGAGTTCATTTAACTTTGCTGTCTCTCTTGCTCCATATTATAAATTCAGGGATAATGGTTAACTACTTCATGAGTGTTGCAAAAATTAACTGGTTAATGTTTGTTAAGTACTCCAAAGATCTAGAATTTGCTTTCAGTTATAAAGGCATAACAACCTTCAAGAAAACCAAGGATATACACAAGAGGAAAGAGTTCTTGGATATAAGTTATGGGTAAAAATGGGCTTCAAGGAAGAGCCGAGAGGGGACAGTGGCCTACTGGAACCAGCTTGGCCAGGAGCCCCCATCCAAAAATTGTACATATAGCTTTGCAATGCTGTTATAGCATTGTATGAACTGTCAAAGTAGTCTTCAGGATAACAATCCTACTGATGCTTTAGTACACCTAAATCAAAAGTAGGGAAAAAGATAATTGTTTCTTGGAAGCACTCAGCAGATTGAGTTGTTCTCCATATTTCAGTAGCAATTCATTTGCAATTCTATTACGTTGAATTAAAAAATCAATAGCTCTTGAACCAACAGCTTTACAAGGGGAACAGGCAAGCACTTTATCCTACAGACAAGGCATAGAGAAGAGATTTTGCAAGAGGAGTCAAGCAAGTGCAGCACAAAGTCGTTTGTTTTCACCGAAAGCATGAGAAGTTTGCCGATAGCACCAGACTAGGGAAATGGCTGCCCATTCCCTTTCACTTACATGGTCTATCACTTTCTCCTTTCTTTTCTGATTTCCTACTTTTTCCTTTACTTTTTTCCTTCCTCCCTTCATGCGTCCTGTTGCCCTTTTCTGCCCCATTACCAGTTCTGACCCTTCTCTTCACGCCTTCACTGCACCCCATCCCACTCAGCCATTTCCTCTCCCACCACACTCACTCTCAGGCCCTGTGGTCCTACTCCATCTCTTTGGGTTGCTGCCTCCCACAGGCCAGGTGATTACTGAGCAAGGTACATCAGCAGAAGATGCCAGCTATTAGCATGCCTCAGCAGCTCATCTTTGGATTTCAGATATAACAATCTGTAACAGGTAGTGACGTGCCTGAGATGTTTGCTGTGGCTGCAGTGGTGGAATATGGTCCCACACATTTGCCGAGTCTCTCTGAAGTGCCATGGGCCACAGCCCCTCCAGTTCTGAGCAAAATGACACTGATTTACATGAGCGTAAATTAGTGTAAACCTCGCCTTGTTTTCTTTTGAACACTTGACTGGTTCTTAAAAAAGGAGGCATCTTCAACTCATAGTGACACAATGAGTGATGAGCCTACTTATTTCTTAACATTAGCACAATAGAGAAGAATCAGCTCTGCTTTGGGGGTAAGGGTGAGGCTTGGGGATGGGGGGAAAGGTGCAACATGAGAGGCAATAGTCTTCTTGGGAGGGGAGAAGATTGCCTCCAATGTTTCACAGGCATGATATTCTACCCCTTCCCCGACCTCCCTGAATGCTAAACAAAACAAACTCTAAGAGATTTTTAATAAAAAGCCAAAGATATGTTAGAAGTTAAGTTGTAAAAAGAGCCAATCAATGGAACGAAATGCTTCCATGAAGAAGTATCTTTTGAAAAGTAGTGTCACAAATGAGGCATGTGATAAAAGTAGCTTGTGACAAATGCATCATTGCTTCTCAAAAGGGTAACTTGTGACAAGCAAAAAAGTATGCTATTGATTGTGTAAGTCAATTTGGAAAACAAAACTGCAGGTCTTCTTGTGTATCTTCACTGTAACCATTCATGGAAAACCTACAAGAATAAAAGTAGCTACGATCCGGACAACCTGGAGCACATATGTCTGTGCTTTGCTGAATCAGGCCCTAGAAAGAGAAGTCTTCTGTTTTCCCTATCAACAAAAAAAAATTACAAATCATACAATACAATATCAAACTCTACGTTATTCCAAAATGACAGTCAATTAAGTAGAAACAAACTCTATCTTCAGAAGGGCAAATGAGAGAGGCGAGGGATCACTATCAAAGGACTTCTGTTTTCTTTTGTTTATTAAATAGCAACTGTATTATTTACTGCAGCTTTGCAAGCTAGTGAGCAGCTGGATGTAACACATTTCCATGCTGTGTAACCTCTCTTTATGCTTTGTTAGATTCCTTATCAGGACCAGAAGAAAAGAAATCTCTCTGTTATGCTTTTCCTGTGGCAAAGGAAAAGACAAGATGATGACTTTCCAGCTCATTTCACTTGTACAACGGTCTCATCAATCACTATGGGGTAGGTCTTTGTTATTTTCACTGAAGGACTGTTCTTAGTTTTCCATCACAGTAAAGTGTGACTCCACGAACTAGCAAATCAAGGTTACCTCCACCACATTTGCAAAAGAACAAAATGCAAACATAAGGCTAAAGCTACTTCTGAACTATTTTCCAAGGCCCCCGTTTCACAGACATAAACCTAAGCCAAATTAGGTCTAAATTCTTTTCATTGAAACGAAGGTTAAAGTCTGAAACACTCAGAGCAGTTGAGGTAAGGAAGCTAAACTAACCATTTCATCAAGAACCAAAAGTTTTCTGCTTGTTTTGCGACTTTCTGCTCCAGAAACCAAGCAAAGAAACTGTGGTTTATTTTTATTTTAAACTCTCTGTCAAGTATGCATCTCTTTGCAGTTTTGGTTCACTATAGCCCACGCAGCTTGGCCTCTATTCTCCTTTTCCTATGTCTTCAATAAGCCCTATAGACATCAGCAGGAATTATATGAGCAAACAAAGCAAGAAAGGGATATATTCTAATCAAGGCAAAAACATCATAAAAATGCTTTGTACGACGGTCTCTCCTCCTTTAACTTCATGTTTTTATATGTCTTTTCCTTTTTGGTCTGTGTTGTTTCTCGCTGAATGACAGTTACACACCACATACTATTGTAATAACAAGCATATGGCTCAGAGATTGCTGTTGACTTTCTCAAGTCTCAAATTAGACATTTTTATTTAAAATACATGAAAGACATCTGTATACTCTTTCATTAAATGCATTTTACATTTGTAACATCCTACGTATTCTTTTGGAACCATTTCCATTAAAATGCCGACTCTGGGTTTGGACAGCAAGTATTTCCTTTGTAACACTAAGGGAGGAGTATGTTACTGTCAAAATTTCTCTCTAAAAAGTACTTGCTAAAATATTTACTCTGCTTGTCAGAACAGGAATATCTGAAGTTAATTCCAAATGAAAGAATATTTTAGAATGAATCATAAACTAGATGTTAAAAAAAAAGCAACACGTTGCCATTCCAGTGCCCCTTCCCTGCTGTAAAACTAAACGAAAAACAATTCTGTGTTTGCATCCACAGAATATTGTAACATTTCAGAGCCTTATGAGATTCCTTAATTGTAGTTATGCAACAGAACTGTCACATCCTAAAACAAAGGACAAAAATTCAGCAGCTGAATTTATTGGCTTGGAAATGAAACGCTCTTAAGAGATGGCTAACATGTCTTCTTGATTATTTTTGGCATTTTAAAGTCACAGTGCAACGCTTCCTATTGCATAGACTAAAGAAGTGGGACATTTTAGAAATACTTAGAATTTTTATGGCGCTGTTCGTGAAGTCACATATTTAGCAACAGTGAAAACTGTTGAGCAGTAACCTTCTTTGCAATTAAGCCACTAATTTCAACGGGCCCTTTATGGTATAAGGCACTGGTCAACATTAATAAAGATATAATGCGCTGGCTTCTAATGAGTTGGTCACGATGGTAAAAAGCAGCTGCTTCTCTTAAATGGGTATTCTCAAGGATCACGATTTTCAAAGGCAAATGGGATAAATTCTGTGGCCAGAACAGTTATGATATTAATGAAAAAAGAAATAAACAAACCAGTCTATCAAACCTGTGATCCTCCGGAGCCCTTTTCCATTACTGAGTCAGTTTACTGCGATGACCAGCTATGACACACTTTCGTGAATAGTCAGGAGTCTGGTTCCAAAGGCACAGACATTGCTTACACATAAGTTTTGAGGGAAGACTACTTCCTCGCTCTGACAAAGCATTTAAACACAAGCAAAATGCATGTTTATGACTAATCTGAGACTACGGAAACAACGGTTTCAATTCTTCTTTGCTCTAACCTTGGAATTCATCAGGTCAGTAGTACAGGATAACAACTGATTCTCCTCTGTTAGCTCCTCTAATTTGCAGTCTTTCAACCTCATTCTATAGCTGGAGCAATCTGTTTACATAAAATTAAGCAGATGCTTAAGTGCTTTGCTGGAGTAGAAACCCTTTGGGGTTTCTCCTTTAAGGTCTGAAGTTGAACCAGGTTCAGGTATATATATACCAAGGTTCAGGTATATATTCCAGCATGAGTTTAAATGCTTTATGTATACTGACATAAGTGGTAGTACTGTATAGCTGTAATGATAACAGAAAAGTAGGAAGAACCTAAAATACTGACGTTTATGAGTCTTTGGATAAGGCTTCCAACCCAAAAATTAAGGACAGATTTGATCTAGGAGCTTGAGCCTTTGTAATTTGCTCTTTCTTAATTGCAAACTGTTCAGGCTTTGCATGAAAACAAATGAAAGGCTGCTTGCTAACTGATGCTAATAGCATTGCACCACACTCACCCCTGGAGGAACCCTAAGAAGCCAACAGTTACACCACAGAAGGATTTGACCCATAGTTGTGCTCTGGAGTACTGACATTGGCAAATATTACAAAACCACGTCTGCTTTATTAAAATTACAAGTAAATTAATCATTTTAATTTCTAAATATTTTCCCTTGCTGTCGCACCAAGAGCAAACAACAAACAGTATTCTGTTATTTCACTCGTGTTTCCATTCTAAATTTTCTGTCTTCTGGCAGCTGCTTGCGAACTTACTAATAATGTGTGTCTTTGGACTTCTTAAAAAGAAGGATAGTCTCAAAATGGAAGAAAGCTCATTTTATTTCACTTTGAAACCTGAGAAACCTGTAACATGAACCATACGCTGATTACAGAGCACTGATACATAAAGGAAGCTGTTGTGTAAATGTGTGAAGTAGCTGTGGTGGGCAAACAGCAGAGCAGAGGAGAAGCACTATTTTAGACAAATAATGCTGTTGTAGGATCTATTATCATGACTCATGTTTAACAAGGTATTGTGTAAAGGCCAGCCAAAAAGCAGGACCTATTATGGTGGGCACTTCTTATACAGTCAAGGGTTTTCACACAGCCTCTTTCATTAAAAGCTCACAAATAAAATGGACAAGACAGACCCCAGGTGGAGAAACAGTGTGACAGTTCCATGATACTACTTTTTTATGGGAGTCAGTTAGGAGGGGATAAGCAAAATGGAAAGAAAAGTTCTGGAGGGAGGGAAAGAACAGAAGAGAAGTCTGCTATACAGTGTAAACACAGAGTGAAAGTGAGGTGAAAAAATGAAGGTGGAAGGGAAGGATGGAAGGAAGAAAGGGCTGGAAAAAATGGGATTAGCACAGGCAGAGAACATTGAGTTGAAATCACTGGAAGCTCTCCGAGTGTCAGAGGTCTTGGCTTTCGCTGCTTCCGCAGCTGAGTGTTGCTGGCTGATGCCACTGGCTGGTGCTTCTCTGCAGTTTTGTCCCTGATGGCCAGAGGACGGGAAGCAGGGAGAAACCATGTCTGTTCCGGTATCTGCAGCGGTGGGTGGGACAGGGGCTCTCCATTTGTCTGATCTGACACACTATGTAGGAGGCAGAGGCGCAGCCTCGGCTGGGTCCGATTTTATTCCTTCCCTATGACTGCAACAGCCCTCATTCCAGCTCAGCTGTATCTGATGATGAGCTGAAACATAAGTCTATGGGATGGGCTCTGGGAATCAGCAGATATACATGTGTATATATGTACGTGTACGTGTATGTGCAGTATGCCTTCACGTGTATACATATGAAGACAATATACACCAAACCACTCTCTAGGCACAGGAGAAGAATTAGTGCTACTCCTGTATTCTTGTACTTTTGACTCTTCTCTAAGCATCTGAGTTGCCAGTTCTGGCCTCTTCTGGCCCACAACTATGTTGAGATCATGAACTTCATGGACAGTAGAGTGATGATCATTGAGTTTCCCTTTCCCTTTCTCCCACTTGCTCAAATAGCAACATTTTTTCTGCAAATATGTTAGAGGACTTTTACAATAATTATATGTATATATGTATGTGTGTTTATGTGCCTCTATATATATAATTTAAAAATTCGTAAAGCTGATTTTAAGTTCTACATATGAAAACATGCAAGACAAAAAAATTCCATCCCTATCCATTTGACTGGGACTTTTTTCTCTGGCATAAGCTAAATACATGTTAGAGAGGAAAAGAAACAAACACAACATATCATCTTGATTAAATCACTGTGCCACTAAAGTAACACACTTCAAATTAATTTTTACTGTGGGATACAATAACCTGCCTATTCACTGGCACAAAAGCAGTGCATACAGCAAGAGTATTAAATTTCTCTTGGGTTGGAATAGAGAAAAGTTTTATTAAAAAAAAACTTCTTTGATTATTATCTTCTACTAGCTGTGAGTTTTGAATTATTTTACACTATAGCTGTATATTTGCTGTGAATGAATATGGACACTTTGTGAATATTCTAGTATAGAGAATCTGAGCTGCAATAACTTGTGTTGGCTGAGATGGGAAAAGTATCCTGCCACAATGCTTCTTGTCCCAGGTCAGCTGAGTTCAACCCTTAGAATATGGAGTTCAACGAGAAAAAATATGTTGGCCAGGTTTCCCATATATCTACCTCATCACAATTTGTGTCATTCTGTTTCCTCTTCCCCATCTCAGTGTGCTTGTTTTGGGGTGAAGCATAGCTTTGTGGGTATGCAGAGGCACAGGGGCCCGGTTTCCTTCCAGTGCAGAAACTACTATTAAGAAGAAAGTGATTCCTATCCGCCCCCATAAAAATCAAGAACGGCTCTTTGAATGTCTCCTCTTTATCTCACATCTGTTGCAGTCCGACCTTCAAATTACTTGTCAAAAGTAACATATGGCTTGTAAGCAAGATTTAGAACATGGGTAAATCCAAACATTTCAGTCTATTGTTCTGTCGCTGCTTTACGTGTACCTTGAGCTGCAACAGCTTTCTCTTGATTGCTTTAACTGTGGCATCTCATCTTCAATGAAGAGAAAGACTCTGAAAACGAGTGATGCTTCTGCTGGTCACTGAGGCAGGATTTACAAGCAAGTTGCGACTATACACCACCACTGCGAGACAAAGGAAAGCATCTCGGAAATACTCCCCACTCCAAGGAACTGCTACTGGCTCGCTGCAGAACAGTACGGCACTGTCTCTGAATGCTGCCTGGCAGTCTAGCCCCACTTTTACACCTGCTTGAGCATTATTACTGCCACATGCTCCCTTTCTTCTTTCAGTATCATCAAAGCGTTTCACCTAGCAATTGCTACCACATTGATGTTCCAATAGCAAAAACCCAGTGTCACTAATAATCTATGAGCCTCTCAAGGGAATCCAGAGCAGTAGGATCCATAAGCTTTTTTTTGCATCGCATCAACGTCCAGCTCTGCAGAATTAACAGAAATGAAATGAGCTGATAGCAACATTTCACTTCCAGTGTTCGTAATACTGCAGTTTTGCAATGCCTTGATCATAAATTCTGTTCTACCAAAGGCTCAATCCCCATCCCTGCCCACAATTCAAAATCTCTTCAGTTTCTTAATTTCCTTTGACTTTCTGAATAAAGATGATTTCTGGCCCTCCATCTATTGAAAACAATAGCTTCCTTCTGACTTCAAAAAGGATGTGTCCCTTTGGGCCCTACTGGACTGTACTGCTGCCTTGAGAGTTTGCGCCATAAAAGAAAAGTAGGTTGAGATGTCTATTTAGAGAGTCCTTGATAGACATCTTTTCACAGTGACATTTCTAATTCAGTGTCATTGTTCTGAAAGACTGAAATTATTATTTCAGGCAGGTTGCTACAATGTTGCTTGACTGCTTTCCAGACTGGAACAACTGAAAAAATGTGAAGCGCTCCAATGATTTTAAATCACTCTAGTCAGGACAGAGTGATTTAAAATTATTGGAGTGCCTCACATTTTTATGAGGTCTCAGTTTGCAAGCAATGGAGGTCTGGGCAGTCCTGGGCTACAGCACTGCAAAAAAACCAACTATACATTATCATCAGTTTGAAAATGTTTGCATTTGAATTTGGAAATGGTAGGGATTTGGAGATATTTACCATAATTAAAATCAGTGGCTGCACACTGACTGTAAAAAGGTCCAAGCTAAAGAATTAACTGTACGGATACAACATTATACTTCGTAGCATCCTGTGCTCAGCAGTCCCTTCATTCCTCATAGGAGGAATCATGACTCCTCCTAGCCCCTTGGTCGGACCGTACATTACTACCTGCACCACCGCACCAAAGGAGATGTGGCTGCGTCTCTACATGCAGCACAGTATGGGAAAGAAATGACAACACCTGCAACAGAGGGAACCACCACCCTTTGGAGAATATCCTCTTTTTAAGGTTTAGTTCCTTCAGAGCTGCCACTTGTGCAGGGCACCTGCTCTATCTCCTGCTACCCTTCCATGCAGCAGCCCAAGCCCTGGTAGCATGATAACAGAGAAAAAAATAAAAGATTTATCCCACAATAATATATCAGCTCAGTCCTTTTATTTTTCATTTATTTATAGTGGCAACTCTTCTTTAGTTCATAACATGGATTCAGAACAAAATTTATTGCAAAATACTCCACGAAGAATGAGATCCTTAGCAGCTGTAAATGGGCATCATTTAACTGAAGCTAATGGATTTACACCTCTTAGTATCAGCTGGGCATCTGACCCATTATTTGTGGACTCTAAATTCCTCACTAAGTTTTGCTCCTTTCTTTACCACAAAAGTACTGACAGGAAAATGTTAGTAACAGCTCTTCTCTTAGTATCTTTCTCATTAATTTGAGTAGGCTCTTTTTTTTGTGACTTTTGACTTTGATGATGTTAAATACGGCCACACTCTGAAGACTCTCAGTACTGGCGAATCTGTTTTCCTGGAATATCTTGTGGTGTTTTCAGAATTGCATGATTGTGTGACATCTGCTCCACATCTCATACGTGACCGACTGAGTAGGTACAACCGTGGCAGATGGCTGATGACTCACCTCACAACACTGAACACTGGTTTGCTTTCTGAGAAGCAACATCTTCATATTCATTTTCTAAGAGTCTTGCAAAGATGTGACTGGTCTGCCTGGTTTGATAGCAGGTAATGTAAGTTACAGGAAATGCACAGGGATGCACCAGCAACATTTATGCTAGGACTGGGGGTAATATTTTAAAATTCAATTTTTGGGCTACTATCAGATAAACCCACAAAAGGAAATTAGGTTCACTGCTGTACTTTCTAAATTTTAGGCATCTAAGTAGCAAAATCGGGATCCCTGAATCAGACAGAGATAGAATCATAGAATCATAGAATCATTAAGGTTGGAAAAGACCTCTAAGATCATCAAGTCCAACCATCAACTAACACCACCATGCCTCCTAAACTAGGCCCTGGAGTGCCACGTCTATAACTTCTTTGAACGCCTCCAGGGTTGACAACTCCACCACCTCTCTGGGCAGCCTGTTCCAATGCCTAACCACTCTTTCGGTAAAGAAATTCTTCCTGATGTCCAGTCAACCTCCCCTGATGCAACTTGAGGCCATTTCCTCTCGTCCTATCGCTAGTTTCTTGGGAGAAGAGTCCA
>WAAD01003510.1:46220-81279 GCA_013389945.1 Fregata magnificens | reverse complement strand
TTGGCCTTCTTGGCCACCTGGGCACACTGCTGGCTCATGTTCAGCCGCCTGTCGACCAGCATCCCCAGGTCCTTTTCTGCCAGGCAGCTCTCCAGCCACTCTTCCCCAAGCCTGTAGCATTGCATGGGGTTGTTGTGACCAAAGTGCAGGACCCGGCACTTGGCCTTGTTAAACCTCAGAGATCTAGGTTTCCTATGCAAAGGAGATACAGAGTAATATCCACAGAAGCCATTCACTTGAGTGAGGAATCAGGAAACAACAGAGAAAAAGATATACCTTAAACCCTCTTCTCTCCATGGTTTGGCTGCCCTGTTCCAGGCAGGGGGGAATACCATGAAGATTCACAGATCACAGACCTGGGCAGAAGGACATCCCCAGCTCTTCTAACATCCCGTGGTTGGTAACGTATGCACCTGCTATACTGGAGACCTTTGTTCTGTTCCCTCCTCTGTTGACTGGCAGATTGAAACAGGCACAGCCCAGTTAGCACGTGTAGCTTGAGTAGGCTAAGTTCTGATCAGTTGTAAGAAAACTATTGCAAGAAGCCACAAGTTTACTTATAATGACATTTTCTCGCAAAGTTAACTTTGTTCATTACTAAAATCAAAGAACCTCGGTAACAGTTTGTTATCCCCTCTCATTCTTACAGACTTCTTGGCCTGGCAGAACAATATGACTGGAGGGAACTCCAAAGAGCCATTCCTAAACCACTTAATTTACACCTCTATATACCAAGCCATCACATGCATATATTAATTTAAAGCTAAATATTGTTATATACATTGCAATAGCTTAAATCAATACACATCAACTAGTCTGCATGCACATGATTTCCATACTAAAGATGTAATCAGTGTTATAACAACCAGATCCATATCCAAATCCTTTAGGATCAAAAAACCATGCCAGCCTCACAAGCATCACATCAAAATGTGACCACCCAGCTTAAACATGCTTCGGTCCCACATCAAAATGCTTTAGTGGCCTGTTAACTATTTTTTTAAAAAAAATCTTTCTGTGGCAGAGACGTGTCATTTCCATTTCCACTACCCTTATGTCAACTAACAAAAGTTCCTAATGAGCCAAGTCTCTCGGAGGCTCAACTGCTAACACCATTAACATTACCAAAGACGTGTGCATGACTAACAGCTGTGTCCTAAGGAAACTGAACTCATACCTTCCATTTCCACATAAACTGCCCTAAAGTTACAGAGTATCCCAGGAAGAAAAGAAGGGAGGACACGATGGGTAGAGAGGAAAGAAGGAAGATGTTGTCATTGCTGATTCTCATTCACCCTGTATGGAACATATATTAATCAGGTCTGACAGAGAAAGCCAGCAAGGGTGAGAAGGACTATAATCCAGTAGTTACAAAGACATATTAATTAGATAAATGGCTTGAACTAGTTCTCTTTCAAAGGTGAATGCCATATCCACAAGTATTTGTAGTCATGTTCTCCATCCCTCTAGCCCAAAGTATACTCCATTAAAAAACAATGGAAGTCCTTCAGCAGAAAACATTTAAAATACCTCTGTCCAGAATAACCAAGAACTCAGTAGCCAGAGCTATAGCCACAGCATGCATGCTCCTGGTGACGGCGGAGGGGGAAGTGAGCATGTCTGCTCTACCTCCTGGGTAAGTATTCCTACCACCAGGCAATGCCTCAAAGGGAAACTGCCTCTCTTCTATCATTTTATGGGCACTTGTGGATATGTTCCTAAAATATCCTCTGGGGTGACTCCTGCTGCAGGGCTTTAGACATTAGAAAGGCATTGCTGAGCAGCATTAAGACAGAAGCTTTAGTTGTGTTTAAATGATCAATATGGTTCGTTTTGCTGAATTGCTACAGTCTGACTACTATCTGCTAAACACAAAGGAAATTCTTAAAATGGTACCGGTATCACTTGCATTCCTCGACAGTTGGTAACTAATGTTAAGCATGCCCCAAACCAACAAAAGCTGAGTCTCCCTCCCCCAAATGGTATGTAATGATGGTAGTTAATTCACACAGAAAAGATCTTTTGGGGCTGATACTTCCCTCATAGTAATTTTATGTCATTCAAGTTCCACTAACAACTGTTGAGTTTACACCATGGTGCCAAAGAGGTATATTAGATCCTTCAACTTCAAGCTATCCAGAGCCTACTTGGCTCATTTGGCACCTCTGTGTTGCTGACACATGCAGAACTTTAACAGATGGTCTTACAATACTGGCAGTTGTTTTGTACTGTGCTAGTGGTGAGGGGAAATACTCTACACAAATTGTCTGCAATTCTGGAAAATAAATGAAGTACAAATCCATATTAACCTCAAAAGCCAAATTATAAAAAGTCAGATTAGTCATTTAACGATGTATGTGCTCTGGGTTAAATGCTCAGTTGCTGCAAAATGGCAATATTTCCCTGCAGCCAGGAGAACGATGCTTTGCTTCAGTTTCTACCAGGAATATCCATAAACACTGTATCATAAGAAAGGTATAGAAATGCATTAGGAATAAGCCTTGAGACCCTTCCTCATGTGATCAGCCCTGCCTATCAGAAAAAGTACCTCCATAAACTGGGTGTTTGCACATAAATAGTGAAGCAACAGGGTGCAATTTAAGTTAACTGAATCTCTCTTTTTTCCCGTGCCAAACAGAATTCAAGAAATAACACATCAGCTACTGTGCAAACGTTGACATCAACAGCAACGACCAAGTAAACAGCAATTTTACATTTTTCCTCACCCATTTAAAAAGACCTGTACATACCACAAGCTGAATTTTACACTCACTAACTTCACTGGCTGCAGTGGAACTTGCACTGTACATAAAAGACCAGAATTGCTCCTCCTTGTTTCTGTGCGGCTAATTTTTTCTCTTTTATTGTGCCAAATTATCAGACATATCGACGGGGCTGAACTAGTAAACCATGTATGCAGAACAGTGCTTTTCAAAAGTAAACCCAAGAATTTCCTTCACCAATATATAACCTCCGTGAAATGTATGTTCACACATACATGTTATAGTCTACTAGTGCAAATTTAGAACAGGCTTTTAGAAAACCACAAACGTTTTAGTCCAATGCTCACCCCTTCTATTTGCTTTAAATGAAACATAGCTCAAAAGCTATTTCAAACTGAGATTTCATAGGGTTGGTCATTCAGTTCCCATCCATTTCAATATATTTAGTTAGATAATATGTCAGTCACCTTGTACATTATTTTCACAATGTTAGTTACATTGAAGTACATTTCCCTTAGGTGGCTTCAAAGCCCTAGAAGGAAGTAGAACCCTAAAAACATTATCATAAAAGAGTCCTTCAAATGCAAGAGGTACGTTCCAGTCTTCTGCTGGGACTGAATCAAAGCTGTATCCATTTTTTTTTTAAATTTTATTTTATCCACTAAGGTTGCTTAAAAAACATGGTTGCTGGAACTGACTGATGTTACACATTTGTGACTTTGATACAAGTGAAAAGATCAGTTTTATGTCTAATTTTATACTGGAAGATCAAACAACTCCTAAGTTTGAAGCTGTTAAAAAAAATACTAAAACAACTGAATATCAGATAGGTTTCAAGTTTTCTTTTCCTCCCTCAGGACTTTTGCCAGACTAAGATGACACAACATACTTCCAGAAAGTACTTATACAAATGCAAGATAATCCGTCTCTGAAAGCATAAATTATTTCTCCTCATGAAAAAAGAAAAAATCAAAAGAAATGTTGAACAGACACAGTCAAAATGTAGGAACATCAATCCCTCTGCTTCTCTTCCCAGGCATAAACATTTTGTCAAACATTTCAAGCTATGATCCTCAATGTAGCACTTCACTGTGAAATTCTCAGGAGAGAAGAGGAGTTGGTATACATATTTTAGTACCAATAATGCAAGCACTTTCTACCCTGGGAAGAAGTCCTCCCTTACAGATGCAGAATACAAGATAACATGATGGGAAAACTTCATGATCATCCTTCCAGTTACTGAGAGCCTTCCCATCTTTTACAACAACTGGTCATGGCTATTCCCTTCCTTGAGCCCATCATCTGCAGAGCTCACCACAGGTCCACGCTGAACATTTCCTGCTCTTGGAACATATAGAAACCTTTCTGGCAAGAGCGACACGAAATGAAAGGAGTCTCTTGGGGAAACAAAAGGCAAAGGGAAGGGGATAGGAGCACAGAATTTATTTTATCCAATCTAATAATATCCAGCACTCTACCAGACACCTTCTAGGGAAGGTTCAGGTAGTCTTGGACCAAACAATAATGGAATCATCTGCCTACAGCTGCAGTCAAAGGTCATTCTTAATGATTTGGAATGCTACATTTGGTAAAACAGTAGAGATTCAGGGAATTTATAAATCTAAAAGAGAAAAAAGACCCAAGTGCAACATTTCCACAAAGAGATTACATCTGTTAGTGAAGACAGATCTTTGTGCTGCAATTCATGTCCCAAGCTGGGCATTACTCAATTTTGATATAACAAAATCCTATGGAATCAAAACGCAGTTTGTCTTTGTGATTTATCTTTCTGCCCTTCCTATCTAATATTTTCTGAAATAATATCCAAAGTCTTTCTTCTTAAATACCTTTATAGTTTCAGTAGGCACTCCAGGCTCTGGAACTTTATCCAAGTAAGTAGTCAAGTCTTGATCCACGTGCTCAAACACTAATGTTAACTTGGTCTCTCTGTCTGTTCGTGACACGGTGCACACATCAAACAATCTGAGAGGAGGAAAAGAAAAGAGGAGGTAAGCATACAGGAACCAGTGTAGACACACATACCTTGCAGCTCATACATGTCTATTTAATTTTCTTACAGTATATAGAACGGAAAAAAGAGCTTTCCAAAGGTAGAGCAATCTGAGTTCTTGATTCATCAGATAACTACTGATACATCAATAGTATCGTATCTCTCTCTCATTTGTGGATTCTGAAATAGGATTAAGAATTCATCAGCTGTTCAAAGTAAAATAATTACATGAAAAGAAAATATTTTTTGGACAGAGCAACTAGAGTTAATACAGAAAATGACTTGATATTTATCCACATTCTATGCTGCAGCACTTACAGTCATTCTTAAAAAAAATTTGCAAGAAACATTTTTGAGAAAAAATATACAGGGTGTTTGCATGCACCTTCAGTTTCTTCCCACATAACTCCCATGTTCACCATTACACAGCTTTATAATGAAATCTCCTTTGGCAGAAACAGAATTTTGCTGATTACTCTTGCAAGTTCCTGGATGCAAGGAACACCTTCAGAGTCAGGATACAGTCTGGAAAAAGGCTTTGTGCACAAGATGCCACTACTAAGAACACTTTCTTCTCTCATCACTTTCTGTCATTCTTTTCTGAAATTTCCTTATCATTTCACCTTGTTGCACAACATCAAATTCAAACTAATTTGCAAAGCTCTTCATAATGTCACATTCCTATCCGATTACTCTATTTTCTATTGTTTTCTCTTTTTAATTAGGATTTCTCTCATCTTCTCCACTTCATCTACTGTACCAGTTTAATCACTGTTTTATCTTTTTCACAAATGTCTGCCCATCCTTCTGTGCTTCACACCTATACTCATACCAGTGACTTTCACTCTCCTTCCCCAAGTCCCACTTCTACCACATCACAATAGGAAACCATCTTACAGATGGAAGGATGCTTGTTCCCCACTCACATACTTTACTAATGTGTTTATTCATTTAGTTTTAAATTGTACAGATCAGATTGCTCTTCTCTCTGAAGCGAGGCAGAAAATCAATTGCTACTTTTATTAAGCGACAGTAGATTTAAAAAATGTATGAATACAGTTATTGAGAAGAAAGTCTATACAGTTAAACTGAAGAACCTATCATCGATAACAAACCAAAGTAGTGTTGATACTACTGCTTATTTTGGTCAACATCATAGCAGTTACGTTATTTTATTACATGTATCTTTCCTCCTCTTACTTAGAATAACTGCTTCCTTACTTTGTGCAAAGTGCAGGATTTCTGATAACGTTATCAAGTAATGTTTTTGTTCTTTGTCCTAGGACTAAAGGCTTTACATGCAGGATCTGTAGACAACAGATCACGCACAAAGCCTTGGGGGTCACTGCTTTTTAAAGAGGACATCTGACAAACAGACTAGGAAAACACTTTGTACTGCATTTTTACTTCTTACCTTGAATCTCAAAATATTTCACAAGAGAAGGGAAGATAAGAATTGGCACAACTATCTGTGAAGACTGTAATCCAGCTTTAAGAGAGCAGTATGTTTCACTTGAGAGGATATAGATTTAACATGTTAAGGCCATGGCTCCACTTTAACAGCATTTCCTAAATAATCTGTGGTCAGACACTTAAAAATTGTTTACTAGCCACCATGTTTTGAAAATGGATGCATGCACGTTCCTTTTAGCTTAAAGAAGCTTTTCAGTGAGTAATAATTTGGGAACCAGAGCTACAGAATATGGAGAGACTGTCACCCTACCTCTACTAGAAGACTAATCTGTACTTATTCTGTAATCATCATATGAACAAATATTAATTAAATTATTATGGTAACATAGTGACTGTAACAACAAATGTCTCGCACATTTCTCATAAAAACAAATACTGTTCTCTTTATGATTCCCTTAATGGGGCGTACATTTAAGATAGATGTCTTGTACATAGTAAATCGGTTTTGTGAAAAGTCACAAACCTTCCTGAAAAGTGAAATTTGCTGGTATTTGGCTGGAGGTTAATAATCTGCAATATATTTATATAAATCAATGTGGAATGTAGCCAGACTGCCTATAATCCCAACACATGCAAATAGAGAGGAGCCAGACAGGTCTGAACATCTGAACATAAACACTGGAAAATATTTCCAACTGTATGATTCCTTTGTGTTGACCTACATTTACCTAAAAATGTTCTAAAACACCTTTTTTGCCAGGTATTTAATACACTGGCAAAATTATCTTTTTAACTATAGCAGAATTATAATTCAAGAAAAAAAGGATAAAAGATCTCACTGTATAGAATATAGAAGCAACATGTAATTTCCAACTCACTGTGGAGTGAAATGTTGATTCTCTGTTTAATCCTTCTATACGTGGCTTATTTTGATTCTGGCATTTTCTGGCACAGCAAAATAAGGAACTCGGAGGAGTGCAATTCTAGTCACCTATTACTGACTAATAATATTATCACTGAGTAATAACATTATCTTTCCTTTTTATACACCCTTTATGTGAAACTCTAAATGCTTTACTGTTAATAATAAAAACTCCAGATCCTGCACGGGGCTGGGTGGAAGCACATTGTGTTTACTCACAGAAAATACAGCTGCTGCCTTAGAAAGATAATAATTTAAAGTACAGCTTATATGAATCCACGATATTACAAAAAGACAACATCTGGCATTGCCTGTGCTAATCTTTCTGGAAACAGATTGAGAAAGACCTAGCCTCTTTATTTAGTAGTTTCCATAGAGATAAAACTACTTTTTATACATTATATTCTTTTACATCCACTGTGAGAAAATAATCCATAAAGTTGTCTTCTTTAGCTAGGAACATCTCTGCTGTCTACAGTGCACATCTCTCAAGCCATTTCGTCATGATTTTCTGTATGTGACGGGTTAGTTTTGCATGTGATTGCCTCTCTGGAACAGGCAACAGCAAAAGGCCTTTTATTTAAAGAGTTACTATGTGGACACTGTCCTAAGTGAAGTAAATGTACCTCAATTAATACAGGATTTCCATACTGAATACTTTGTAAACACAAGCCCTGCCCTTCTATTGTATTTACAAAAGAAACGTTTGAATTATTTGATTAAAGTAAGATCCGCTATGGGAAATCCTGCAAGTATTTAACAAGATGTTTGGCTGGGAGTCATACACCGCCTGATGCGTCGATCTGAACTGGAACATTGTTGAACAGACACTTACGGAGTACCTGTGTTTTAATGCAGGCATTTCTTCAAGTTAATTGTACTAAAGTAAAAAAAGCTTATCAGCTACAAATCTATGTCTCTGTTTTATTTTATGTGTTTAGTGCCTAGTGGATCTTACTATAACCTAGCAGAATACCTGCCTTCCTACAAAAATACTTTGGTTTTTTTGAACGCAGAAAACTAGATGATGCGTCTTAAAGTCTCCATAGCTTCTTACAGCATGTGATCTGACAAATGCAACCTCAGTTCATCTTCATTTTATAATATACAGTCTGAATGCTTAATGCTTTTACAAGAAAAGACACAGTTATGCCAATTCCTTTGAAAACTATTGTGTTTACTGACTGGTACTAATCCGGTAACTGCTTCTAGAAAGTCCTTAAATGTTACTGGGCTTGCTTTCCAGATGCTCTGAGAACTGCTATAAAGTTACCCACTTTCAAGTGGAATAAACATTTTTTTCCTGAGCAAACTGAGATAACAGTGATGGAGATCAATCCCATCAGCCCAAGCCACCTGCAAGAAATACCAAAAAACAGATCTGACTGTAAGACCTGAAAAACTGTAGGACATTAGTTCTCTTGGCTATTGTCAAACAGATGAGTAAGTACACCTGGAAAATTAGCCAGATCATAGTCAAAGGGAAGACCAAAGAATTAGATACTTGCAGCCAATGCATCCAAAGGTTTATTGTTATTTTTATTGCAGTAGGACTAATCTAACATGAACACACATCCCTTTACTTTGCTGGTCACTCACAGCACTAAACAATAACACAGACCTTGCCCCCTAAAGTTTTTCAATAACATGGATTTATTTTAATTTTCTTGGGAACAGTGTCTTCCTAGGAAGAGTAACTTCCTAGCTTATGCGTGACAGAGAAAGACAACTGGAGCCATTGATTTATGAGTAGGAGAAATGTTTAAGACGACTGTGGTGTGACAAGTAGTGGCATAGTAATATGCTACTGTTTTAAGGTTTCATAAGTCTGGACAAAGACTCACATGGAAAGAGTTTGGTGGTCTGAACCTAACTCTGAAAGGTATTTATCCACATGACAGAAAACCAGCACAGAATTTATGTATGATTGACAGTGTTTACGCAAACACCACAAGATTGGGATACCAAGACTATTACAGGTCATGATTGAGGTTTATTGGCAAATATGTGGGGGGGAGCCTGAATAGCTTCTGCTTTCACTGCCTTTGGCTCAGGTTAAGCCTGTGAGTCCCTAATTTTCAAGGGCACATAAAATTTCAGCCTCTCATACCTAAAAGCATTGAAGAATGACAGGCAAGCATCCTTTGAGGCCAAATTTCAGCAGCAGCCTTAGACTATTCCGTTCTCTGGAAGCCACTCAGCGGCAAGTCCTTTGTTCACCCCAACTTCTTAAACTGCGTACTCCTTGAAAAAACAGTTTTTCCCATACTTTTTAGATTAGCTACCTTTTCCTTTCTTGCTTTTGAAGAGGAAAAAGACTCTGCTAACAGAAACCAGTCTCTACTTGGAATCACATACACCCAATGGATTGTAACAAAGGGGTCGTATTTCAGCTGAAGAAGACAATAGCTGGGCAAGTGGAGTGGAACATGTGCGTTACGAGAACCATGTCCCACGTAGCAAAACAGGAAATAGAGCTTCACACTCTGAAACGTATGACAGAGCTCTTTCCCTTTGTTCAGGACATGCTGCTTTGTCTCATCTTAATCAGCAATCACCTACTCCTCCATGCCTTTGAAAGCTGGTATTTGAGACGTAGATTTTTCTCGCTGGAAGGAGCTTTAGTGAAGTACTTTTAGATGAAAAAAGAGCACATGCAGATGAACAGGCCACTAAATTCAAAGTATCTCATATTTTAAGTGTATTTTTTCTGGGATAACATTTGTAAAACCACGTAGTAATGCAAAACCTAAATTCCATTTTCAAAAGCATAAGGGGTCTTCGGGAGCTTTCCTACGTGCTTGTCACACCAGCTGCAGCTGCACCAATGTGCGTCAATAAGTAGGATATCCCCCCACGGCAGACTGCAACATAATGCAGAGACACTTAGACCACGCTCAACTGACCCACCTTGGTACCGAAAACATACAGTGTGACAGCACAGCACTCCCTGCAGTATGGTAAACTAGCCCACCGTGAGCTCCATCCAGCAGCAGTCAGATGCCTAGAGTCAAACTCAATTAATTAAAATAAGCTTGGGTATCTCTACACCGCCCATGGCAACTTTACTTCTCAAATCCTTAATCTCTACATTTCTGCTCGGTTCTTGGAGTCTGTGAACATTTTTCCTGCTTCGCTACCCTTCCAGGAAAGAGTAGCAGGATCTCTTCTTGTCTTCAGAAGAAACCTCTTTCAGGCAAATAGCAGAAAAGGGCAGAACATAACATCAGATAAAATAAATGAATTTATCTAGGACAAGCAGATGTTATGCAGATAGATGTTTTCAACTCTGCAGTCACTCATTCATTATCTGCTGTGCACAGAGCAGAAAGAGCTACCACGAAGAAGCAATTGCATGATGAAAGCAAGGCAGTAGAAAGTCCTGTCCTGGAGACCTACTCCAGCACAGCCCAGCCAATATTCTTGCTTATAGCCCACTCACCAGTGAGGTTTAAGGGAAGGAAGGGGGATATTAGGATGACAAGGCAATAGTTCATCTGCAAGCTGAGCTTTGTGCTGTAATTTTTTCCAGTCTCTCTCCCTGACTTGGAAAAATTATTTAAAATGCTTAGCTGTATAAAAGATGTTTTTGTTCTTTAAGTGTGTGTGAGGAGGAGAGACACAGAAAGTGACAGAGAGAAATAGATGCTCTTGAAAGCGAAGTAAATAGCACTGGCTAAAGTCCGATAGTGTGGGCTGAATGGGCAAGCTTTCAACACTCAGTACGGACTGCAGCCCTGACCTGCAACACCCCTGCTCTCCTGTGCTGGGCCCCACTCGAGCAATGACGAGCCCTGGTGCCAGACTGAATGGTTTTGTGATGCAGACAAATGTCTGCTCCGATGAAACCACCAAAACTAATTTTCATTTTCAACAGAAGCCAAGATTTGTGCCCAAAAGATGAAAAGGCCAAGTACATTTACTCACTGTGCCACCCAAGTCACTAAAAGATTCAGTTGTTAAGGGTTTTACTTCAAGGAAAAATACGCCTGACAAGACGTTCTCTGCACCTCTCTTTGTTTATAGCAGCATGCTGTCTTTTTTAGCCCTCACCCTGCCATTTCTTGTTCACCTTCTTTGTGAAGGGAGATTACGTTTAATAGGCAAGGACCAGAAATGCATCTGGTAAGACTCAGTAATTCAAACAATATCCTGCCTTGAAGAACTTCATTTTCAGGACTCGTCCTACAGTTCACCAGTTTTTGAAATACTTAACTCCTCACCGGTCCAGCTTCATCTCATTGCAATTGATTTTAAATCCAAGCTGGCCACACACTGAGCAATTGCCGTTACCGAGGGAAAATACCAGCCTGCTGGTGCCTACGCTTATTCCTGTGCGCTGCTGTACCAAACAGACTGTCAGATTCTCTCTGCGAGGGTCAGGCCAAGTCACCCCCAAATCAGAAAAATAACGTGGCCTGTTACGAAGACAGTTGCTGACAGATTGTTTAGGATCAGCAATAGCTGTCTGACCTATTCATAGTGCTCTCATGTGATCCTCGAGCAAGCAAATGTACACTGCCTTTCAGAGTCATGTACACTGCTGTTATACAGTACTGAGAGCTTCCAGTAAGCTTCCATAAGCTTCCAGTTCAGAGTACAAAATAAGATGCTCCGATTCATTGGCAGTGCATGTGCATCTTTTATTAAGTGTTTTAGATTTTCTGTAGAATACCTTCCTCAGGGAAAGCTGCATTCCTTTTTACATTCCCTAAATTGCTCAACATGTAAATAAAACTTATGTCTGAATATTGATTTTGTTTAAGTCAAATGAAAGGAGCACAGAAGTTATTCTGGACTCCCAGCTGTACCTGGTGCAAGATGGGATACAACAAAATCCAGTCTTTATTCATGTGTAGCTCACAGTCAAACTGATTGTTACAGACTCCACATTTCAGTTTATCTTTTGAATTCATGCTTGTGCCAAACCTACACGATCTGAATCTAAGCTGATCATCTCTTTCCTAGATTTAAATAACACCAACAACTCATCTTCGGAAGATTTTGCAACAGTATAAAGAATCATTCATTCTTTAGTAGCTTAATAATCTAATCTATGTACACTTGAGACTTAATGGTGATGCCAACATATCAAAAATAACAAAGGAAATAATAACCCTCCACACCATATAAAAAGTATTCACAGCAAAAAATCAAATGTCCTGTTTGATACTCTGTACCATCTCATATAGTTTTTTAAACCCTTGCAATGCCACAGCAGTTCCCGAGGTGTTTAATTCAGCATTTTTTAAGTGGTAAGTAACTCCAACGCAAATTTGATTCCAAGCTCTTCCTTTTTAGACATGCGGGGGGAAACCTAAAAAGGAAGAAGCAGCTACCGTAGAAGACGACAGGTCTACTGTTTTGGTGCTTACCATCAATTCAGGGACTGCTGTTCCTGAATGACCTCCAGGTTACTCTACAGCCACAATTCTACCGGGGGATGGCAGCTGTACGTAAAATTCAGGTTCTGTTTGAATCCAAATTAACCTTCCAGCATACGCTAAGCCCTCAGGAATACAAGCAACCACGGCCTGACTGATAGTACTTCTGAAGGGCAAATCTAGTCTTCAGAGCCGCCAAACAAGTAAGGTAAGGGGGCTTGCTAAATGGTGCAAATACACCTGAGCCCTGATGATGTTGCTACCACCTCCTAGGAAGAAGGGCCAGTACTGGCAGCAGCTGAAAGGAGCCTAAAGCTGGTACGGTGATGGTGATGAGGAGGGGAGAGAGAGCACTAGGTGCAAAATGTCTTGCTATGGTTCTTTTAGTGGCATTAACAACAGTTTTGATTAAGACCCTCAAAAAAAGTATTGTTGTAGTGATTTGTGAGAGACCGACACATTAAAGCCTTGTAAGAAAATACATTTCCACAATGTTTCATAGGTAGAGATGGGACCAAATGGTCTGTGTTTCTCAAAGAAGGATCAAGAGCTGACTTTTAGAAAGGGAAAACTTCCACGGTTGAACAATACTGTGAACTCCACTGCAAAAGCAAAAGAGCAGGAAAACAGAAAAAAAAAAGCCTAAAGAAAAGGCTGAATTGGCTAAAGCTGACAATACTGAGATGCACAAAGTAAATAAATAGCGTATATATTAGTAAAGACAGCTGTTAATTTGAAACCCAAATTCATTCTTTTTAGTCCTTTGAATTGTGTTGTTCTGATGTATTCAAGGAATTATTAAGGAAATCTGTAGGGTTTTTAATGTAACATGCTGTATATCCATGTATTAAAGAGAAAGCAATTAGTACACAAGGGAGTAAAACACAGTAAAACATTGCATGGTTCACTGTCATGCCCATTTGTTTATATTTGGGTTTATTATTATGTATCATTTCTTAAATACAACGTTCTTGGCTCTCTAGATGACATTATAGCAAAGAAAATCCTTGGTAAAAGAATGAAACAAGCACTGCTCTGGGAAGTCAGGTGCAAGCTTCTTACAGAGTCTGTTTATTGCTATGACAGCACGGTCAGTTGACATAACACAAGCTTTGAGCAGTATTTTATGAAAAGTTTTTAGATTTGTCAGTACAAAAATGCAATTTTGGAGTTAGGGTAGTAGTGTGCAGAAAAAACCTCTCATAGATCTTGATCTTGCATGATCCACTAGCCCTGAACTTACGCTGCGCTTAACTTCCAGCATGCAAATAACCTAAGTGACTTCTAAGGAAGTATACATCTTCTAAAGCTTTATCTCCCTGATATGCCTGGTATCTTTCAGAAATGAGAGCAGAGATGGAAAAAAAAAAAAAAGATAATTCATTGTGCACGTGGAACAAAAGACAAAAGGCCAAAAAAGGTCATTTTTTCTCTTCCTTACGCTCAGCCAGTCATTACCTGGACAGAGCAATGTAAAGGCCTGTATGCCATTTAAACCCATATCTACTATGATAGTTGGTGTTTGTGGTTCCTGGTCTGGTTTCTCTTACCCACGCAGTGAGAACGCTATAACTTGGGGCCCTGCATGTAAGCTCCCCTTTTGCACCTCAGTGTCCTTATCTGTACCACAGTCTCTCCTTCCTAACTTTTTAATTACCTTTAGGACTCAGGTTAATTCTTGAATATGGCCATACATCTCTGAAAATTATGTTCATGATTTATTCCAAAGAGTTCATCAC
The DNA here is from genome assembly GCA_013389945.1 of Fregata magnificens. Lineage (NCBI taxonomy): Eukaryota > Metazoa > Chordata > Aves > Suliformes > Fregatidae > Fregata > Fregata magnificens. The sequence continues at coordinate 67,087 of WAAD01003510.1, read as the reverse complement.
AATATTTGTTTTTCCTGAAATTCTGAAATGAACAAAACTGTGAACCATTGCTTTCCCAGTCTTTACCTGGGGGACTAGAAAACAGCAACGTATATGAACAGTTCTTGCTATCTTACAAATGGAAACAGCAATTGAACACCAGATATTTAAACTGCATGAAAACAACTTTTAAAAAATGTCTAAATCTATTGAAAGAACCTGTTTATGCATTCACTAGAACTGCTCAAAATTTCCTGAAAATGGACTGGACATACCCACCCACTTCCAACGCAAGCATGGTGGTTAGGCGGCGAACACAGTTGCCACATTCAGCAATAGACCAAGTGAAAATCCAAAAGGTGTCTTACATTTTTTGTGTTGATTTCCACACATGCTTGTCCTGCATGAGGTTAAAAGACATAAAAATAAGAGGCAGTTCACAGTGCTTTTTGGCTACACTTGATATGGGGAATGATTTTGATCAGGCTTTGATGCCAGATGTATTCCCAAGAAGCCCGTGTGCCGTGATGTCAGGGGCACCATTAACTTTAGACAAAGGGAATTCCTCCATCCACTTCAGCAAAACCTGGAAGGGAGCACAGTGAACTCAACCGACCCGCCAGCAGCACCGTACCGTGTCCTGTCACCACCACTCAATGTGCTATGAATCACATCCCATCTGCCCAAAAGTAAATAGCACTCATGTGACTTCCAAAAATCAAAAGACAAAGGCAATCGCTCACATCGGTAAGAAAAACAAACAGGATTTGGGAAGGCTTTGGGAGGCAGCCAGATTAATGCACCTAAACATTGCACTCCTCTTTATAAGTTGCGTTCTAAAAGAAAAACTGAGTGTCAGAGAGTAATATATAACCTTATAAGAGAAAGAAAACAGTGAGGGGGTATTTATTTTAAAACCAAAGCATCAAAACTAAGGGAATACAAAGTTAAGGTAACACTTAAATTCAGCACATACAGAAGGCAGATTTAAGGCTTGCAAGAAAACTAACTCTGTTGAACGTGGCTGTCTTTGGCTACCCACCATCAGACAGTTCAAATGGCATCCCTCTACACAACAGCCTAGCAGAGCTCAGGGAGCGCTGAGTTCTCTTCTCAGCTACCATAGAAGAGATATAACTCCTGTAATGGAGCTGCTCAGGGGTTTGGAGGTTAGTCTGAACGCGTCATGTAGGCCTCCCTATATTCAAGGGAAAGAAGTAGGTTGGTTGAATCCCTAGGGGCGGAGGGGGGGGATGGTACTGTCCCTGCTTGCTATGGAAGACATCTACATGACTAATTTAGACAAGATGCTTGAATTTAACTGAATTTAGGATTGATTATTCTTCCCCAGGAAGACTATAGCTGAGCAATTTTACTTGGTGGGATTCCAGATTATGTTCAATTGATTTTTGAAGATATTTAAAAATATTTCTTCTCGTGACGAACTTAAAACAAAATGAGAGAGAAGTCAAAAGAAAAAAAAAAAAGACACTGAAAACGCCTCTGCCCTATTCACTCAACCCCCACAGACCAGGATCAATCCCAAAACGCTCTGCACACAAGAGCCTTTACCTAAACCTCATGAAGTTAGTACATATATTTAACTGGCTTTGGCTCAGGTCCAGAATTTCCTTTAATTTGAAAGGGAGTTTCACCTGTGACAAACTTGCAGGATTGAGTTTAATATTCGTGTTATACAGAACAGAAACAAATGGGACTAATAAATCTTCAATAGAAATTTACAACATTTTTCTGGCTTAATAAATTTAGCCAGGGGGGAATTGCTCTTAAACACTCAATACATAAAAAGGGATCCTCATTTCCATTAGCATGCGAATTCCTTACACATTTCATCAGAATTTAAGACATTACATCTCACAAGTTTTTAAAAATGCGGACTTCATGGCTGCTCTTTTTCCCATTCACAGTCATTCACACATGGCCATACAAGCTCCTTGGCTGTCATGTCATTTCTTCTACTAAGCTGTATTTTTTTTTTATTTTAAATTAATTCATAGCACATGCAAAGAAAATGAAAAATGTCTATTTCTGTAGGATTCTCAGGTGCTTTCATCCTCCAGCTCTTCAGGTAGATGTCTAACACACGTTTCCTCCTTTTCCAGCCAGTTCACACAGCACTGTGAGCCAGCCGTTTAAAGATTAATGCACACAGAGTGAAGCATTCTACAGGCTGTACAGCTTTTTAAAGTATTTCCTTTAAGCTCTTGCACACATATGTAAAAGAAAACAAATTAAAGATTATTTGCAGAGTTTGGCAATGAAAATGAGGTGTTAGTAGCATTTTGAGCTGGCAATAAATTTTATTCAACTGTTTTATTACTTCGGGGCAAAGGCAACTATTTCTTTTGGGGTGTCTTTTAGCAGCGTGAGATGAGGGTTTACATTGTAATGCATGGATAGTTTTGAAATAAATTCAGCATTTTGTAAATGATAGCATATGTCAGATGTAAATACATGACAAAACTGTATTTTGGTTGTTTTGCAACAAGGTCTTTCACATTTCTGAAAGAAATGAGCAAACTGTAATAAATCTTGCAAAACAAGGTCTGGTTCCTGGAGCGCTAAAACATTTTTATGTCTAGGTAAATGAAAACAAAGTACATCTACCCAAGCTCTGCAAGCAAAGGAGAGCGTGCTCTGAGACATCCAGGCAGCCAGTGTCAGCTCAAGCTGAGCTGAGGAAGATCTGAAGACAGCAGAGCGTAATGGCTGAGGCTCCGCAGCGCTAACATGGCTACGCAGCTTCCAGCTGGCTCAAAGCACCGGCAGAGCGAGTAGGCATCTGCCTGGGAATGAGGCAGGGCTGGCTCACATCTGCTTGCAAATGCTGCACGGACTTACAAAGCAGTGGACACAGATTACTTAAGATCATAGAGCAAGTCAGCGTCAAAACTGTCGAGCCTTGATTTGCCAGGAATTATCACTTGAGGTCTGTCCCGCTCTTACGCCATTCCCTAAGCTATCTGCTCTTTCTCACTTCAGGAAAATACTGGGTGAGACGGAAATTGTTCTAACCCCTTATAAGCCATAGATGAATTGTTTTATTAATGTAATTATTTTTATTTCAAGAATAAGTCAAGAGGCATCGAGGACTGAAGGAGTTGCTCCTCATTATTTTCTCTAATCCATCCCCAAACCCCACAATCATCCTATCTACCTCTGTTTGGAGAAACAGCACAGAAACTTATGCCACAGCTGATGGTCTTGAGCCTTTGTACAGTTGACTAAACAGGCAACACTATGCACCATACAGGGCCCACAGAATCAGCACAGTCTACAAAAGCCTCTTCTGGCTGTGGTCAGCTTGCCTATTCCAGTGACACACTACTATTTTTTTTTTCAATTTCCATCTTTTTTCCATCTAACAGAAACTATTACCCCTCTTAGTTCTTCTTTAGACCTTCCATCTATCTTCTATTTAAATATGTAGTCAAGGAAAAGCCAAATTTTCACACTGTGAAATGTATGTAATCATACTGGATGTAATTATTTATGTACAATTTTAATATGAATTTTCATGCTTATTGCACCACAGGCTTTTAATTAAGGTGTCACTGGACTACCAGTTACATCAATTGCTATCTCGTGTAACAACTTATGGGGGGGGGGGGGGGGTTTGAACACTTACCAGTGGCGCTGGCCTACAAAGAGAAATATATTTTTTTTTCACCCACATGGCCAATATACAACGGAATAGCAGGAGTTAGAAAATAAGATTCCAAACTCAAGGAGTCAAGAGTAATTAAATTGAATAGATGCAGGAACACATTAAGGAAATGTACTATCTTAGATAGTAATGATATGGCTGCATTAATTGCAAGTGGAAAAAAAGACATCATAAAACTGTCAAGATAAGTTAAGTGATTTAGGAACCAAGGTCCCAAATTACAAAATAACCTAGGTACTTAGGGTCATCAGTACATTTGAGAATTACTTCTTGTCCAAAGTGTCACTTCTTGATGATTTTCAATTAGTATCCCAATGCTTAAATCATAAGAATATAGGATTGGAAGAAAAAAATGAGACTAGTTGCCTGAATTAATAACCACCCACGCAACAGACATTTATGAGGATGCGCAGATACTGCAGGCCACAAGATGCTTCCTACCATCCCGCATCAAATGCAGAACTAGAACGAGAGCTACAGCCCTGGAACTTTTCCTTATGGCACATTTTAGTTTGAGAGCCTCACGGTCACCCCAGGTCCCCACAGCAGTAGGATATTCGTGAAATAAAACTCCTAAGTTATTCCAGGAAGCTGACCTCTACCATTTTACACAGGATATTAAATAGACCCCAGCTGTCTCCACTTAGAAGTGACTTAGTTCATATGTTTTATAAAGGTCCATTCAGCTGCTTTCTGAGATATCACAGAATTGAAGTGACTTTCTGTGAAGAGTAAGTCAAAATTTCTGGTGATTTCCCTTACCTACTTTTCATACAGGCATGTCTTGGTTTTCAAACATCACAATTGGCATCTGTATGTTCTGAAATAAAAATCTGTGTCTGGATTATGAAAATATTTGACTCAGAAACAACTGTATCAAGCCCATTTGGAAGAACCATACACTGTAGAGCATTTTTTTTTTTGCTAAATCCAGGAAGACACAGTAGCCTTCATTTCCATGAGTGCCTCTGTACGCACGCCCCTATGGTATATGACTATTGATCTAAACACAGTATAGTCCACATGATTTCACTCCAGAAGGCACAGAAGTGACATAGATTTAGATTTTCCAAAACACAAGAACACTTTTTCAGGCTTGTGAAAATGACAATGATCAATATATTAGAAATGCCATGACAATCATGTACATTCAGAAAATGTTAGTTAAATTATTTCAAGGACTCAACAGTCTTTTTAAGAAGAGCCTCCATTTAAAAGCTGAGAAGATAATACTGCAATATTTTTGTACAAAGGATGTACTCTGGCATGAATGACTTCTGGAACTGAGTGAATAATGCAATTTAAAGATGGCCATTCCATGCTTAAAAGAAGAAAGATCAAAGCGGCCTTAAAGTTTACAAGATTTTAAAAATTAAAAAAGGGTCAATATTAAAAGGGGACACATAATCCCATCATCTCAATATTCCCTAAAGCCTTTAAAAATATCAATTTGTACTGCACACAGGAGAAAAAAAAGCCATCTGTTTCAAAAATTAGTTCTGCTGCTTTTAAATATTGACATCCCCTGTTCAATTGCCTGCTGCAGCGCACTATGCCCCAGTTACGTTAAGCCATTAGATGTTTATACTTTTGGATATTGCCTGGGCTCTTTGCCACTCACATCAGGCTTTATAATTTTTATTTACTCTTTCCAGAACACATTTAATAAAATTTAATATTTTATTATACTTAGGAGTGAGATGGCATTCCAGTTCCAAGTTCCAATTTTCAATGTCATGTAACTTTTTAAAAACAATTAGCTTTTGGGATGGTTTTTTACTTGCCTTGCCTTTATTCCCTTTCAATTTTTTCTTTTAACTTTAAAAAAGAAAACTGTTCAGACATTTTTAAGGCACAGACTTTAAACTACTTGCAGTCCTACTTGTCTAACAATCCTCATCCATGTTACAAAATAATAATTCTGAACGTCCTGGTATAAATGCAGTCAAATATTGAAATTTTCATGGTTTTTCTTTTCCATACACACACACACACACACACACACATATGTAATATGCATATCCAAACAGCTTAATAGAGCAGCTTATTTGCTTTACTACAATTGTATTGTCTTAGTGGTTCCATAATAAAAAAAGCTGTTTTCAAGATTTGTAAATCAAGCTATAAAAGAACTAGCTCCAACAGACACTCAAAATAAAACATGATGGAGCACAATCTGTTAGCATTATTGACTGATTTAATTTTGCAGGCTATTACCAGGCAATGTGGGCTAACACGTTTTGAGACTATGGAAAAATAAAACTTTAAATTCCAAAAAAATTATTCCAAGAGATAAAGGTATAGTACCACTGCTTTCTAAGCACTCGGGCCTTGGATAATTCAGAATGGAATGTAAGTTAGACACCAGAATTTTCCTACTACTTGCAATTGTACAATCGCGTAATTTGCTCAAAAGGAATTTGAGGCAATGAAACTGTGTAGCATCAGAATTTTTTCAACAATGAGACAATAGCCCACTTAGTGGCAAACCCTGTATGAGACCAGTATGGCAGAGTGAAGGGAAATGAGAAAAATACACAAGAGAAACTACATCTGAGAAAGCTTTGAAAGGCGCCTTAAGCACCCTGTAGGATGCATGACTGGCCATCTCCAACACACACCTTCAGGTACTCTTCCCCTTGTAAAAGATTAACAAGTTTTGACCAAAATGGCTTCTGCTGAAGCTTAAAATTGGGTACAGGGTAACCAGGCAATGCCCACCCATTCCAGCTACATCCTGTTCCCCTTAGTACTTTAATGCCAAGCACAAACTAGAAGCAGATTGTCTGAAGTCAGTACATTTCACAGAAACCCACACTCTGCTATTAGGAAAAGTACATCATTTTTGCCAACTGATAAAAAAAGTGTCTTGTACAAACCCTTACCAACAATCCATATACTATAGACTTTGGTAAAAAAAATAAGTTCCCCTATAATACTAATTTCTTATTTGGTTACCTCCTCTAATTTCTCACAGTTCAAGTGCCCTTTGATTTCAATACTAGCTTTTTTGTTCCCCCACCCCCAAAATAATCTCTTATTTGCTTTTGTAACTTCTCTTATTTGCTGTACAAACTCCCTACTAGTGTTTCCACTTTCCACCTTCAAACTTGAACCATACTGACTGGCATTAATCTAACCTAGCTGTAGCAGGCTACAGTTGGGTGTCCACTCTGCATTAGCCACCTGGGCTCTCTCTACAGTCAACAAGAGAGAGGCAGGCATTTCCAGAGGGCAATTCATTCTGCTCCAGGGTGGGTATGGAGCATGAGTGGGATGAATTATTCTCAGAAAGCGCATCCTCTCTCTGCACTCACTATGGGAAGACTCTAAATGACTGGGATGGAGTATACTTTTAATATTCAGACAGTTGAAGTTAGATGTCTGCTCACAATTATCTTACATTCCTGTTTTATTTTTTTTATGCATGGCTATGCGCTCCTTCTTGATATACTGGAGCAGAGTCATAAAAGGGGTAGAGAAAGCTTGGTGTCTCCCTTTGACATCACCCACCCCTCCGGACAGTTTGAGGAACCCATACATTTAAACTGTCCTGCTATATCTAGCACCCAGGAAGAGGCTATAGATCCAAAGCAGTGGCCAGGATTTCCAGTGGCTGGACAGAGCATCACACCAGGGAAAGGCGTATGTCCCAAGTAACAAAATGTGTTGCTACAAACCTCTATTTAAGTACCTACTATGTTAAATCTAAGCATTTTCATATCTTTCTTGACTGTTGAATTTTTTATTACCTCCTGTTTCTTAATCTCTCTTTTCTAAAGCCTATTGTTACTACATCAAGTTTGGGAACCATCCTTTTCCCAAATATATCAGATTTAATTATTGTGGTCACTATGACTGTGTGTCTTGACTATAAGAATTTCTTAAACCAGCTACTGCAAGTTACTTCAGGCTATGCAGAGAGTGATCTCTCTTCCTTGTACTCCAGGAACAGCTGCTTCATTGACGGTGTCTGTAAGTTTTGTCTTTAAACCTTGCCTCATTTGTCCATTTTATTACGAACAGTGGTTGAAATTGTCCTTTATTACTGTTTAAGTAAACTTAGTTGACTTCCCAGCTTCTTCCAGAATTATAGGCTCAATATCCTTTCACTGATCTAGAGGATGGCAGAAGATTTAAATTTGCTTTTTATGGCTTAAGTTTTGTTTCTGCAGAATGGCCTTGTCCACTCTCAACTTTGAGTTACTGGAAACCAAGCAGTCTTTGAAATGTATTTTCTTACAAACATCGCAATATCCTATTGATTTGGGACATTCCAATATACTTAAAATTCTAAAAGATTCCCTCACCAGTGTTATCCACCTATCTGGGTTTTATCTATAGCCACAAATACCTTTCATTTTTAGTCAAACGGGTTACCTGACTCTTCTGTGCAACTCCTAACTATTCCTGCTGTTGTACTGCTGTCCAGTCTCATTTCTCTTTGGATTTTTTTCACTACTGTATAAAGATTTGCTTTTGAAATAACTGAAATCTTTAAAAGATGTTTTAACCTGACCAAATAAAATTAAAAATTAATAAAACCTTCTTGATTTCTTAAGAAGAGAGACAACATGACATGAATAATAAGCAGCATAGAATTAAGCAATGCCAGGTAACTCTCTTTTTTTTTTTTTTTTAAAATGATGTTACAAATGTAAAGGCAATGTGATGAACAGGATTCTGTGCCATGAAGAGATACAGGTGCTCAGTTCTGCAGAAGTACTAACTTGTCTGAGCCCTTCCAAGAATGCCAAATCTTTTAAGTTTAATGAGAAATTTAATTCTGATTTTCAGACTATAGTCATTGATTCAAACCTGTCTGGATATGGGTATTATTGCTTTGATCAAAACTTGTTGCTCAGCGTTTTATAAAAAGCAGAGATGAACATTAAGGCAACAAATTGATTAGAGATGTCTGCGAGGAAACCACAGAGATCAGTGGGTAGGCCTATCTCTATTAATAATCTAGAAGGTTACCTAAGGATAAACAACACGCTAATTAAAAGTGCAGATGCTGCTCATTCTCTATGTTGTAAAGATCACAAATACAAACAAAGTATGCTGTTAGATAAAATTAGCAAAACGAGATTCACCTTATAACCTACTTCCTACCAGAGAAAAATAATACAGGTCATTAACTTTCACCGTCCCGAAGAAACCTGGAGATCAATAATGAAGGTTCTAGTTCTGTGCTAGTGAATAACAAGCTAGACATAAACTTTCAGTGCTGTACAGCAATCAGAAAGTCTCTAATTGTAGCTATAGAAGCATTTTCTCTTGAAGAAGGGAGATGTACATAGCACTGAAATGACTGTGTCTGTGATGCAACCTGGAGTTTGGGGTTAAGCACAGCACTGTACAAATTGCTTAGGTGACAACATAGAGATAGACATCAAATATTTCAGAGGGTACATACTAAGGTAGAGAGGAATTATTTGTGATGCTGAAAGGGAATGTAATTAGGAGGAGTGAAACAGGTCAACAGAAACCCTGAGTCCACATCAGTGAAAAATCTCCTAATGGAAGAACTATTTTTATACCCCAGTTTGGTAAACTCAGCAGTTGCAGCACCTAAAATCTGAATGGCAAACTCTCAAATGTGCATGCTTGATGGGACATCTCTGCACAGTCTGCCTGTCCTAATGCATTTTTGTTCATCTTAACATTAGGAATTTATGATTTGAACAACCAGAGCTGTTTGAATCAGTGTAGCTCTATGAACTTTAATTTCACCAGTCGAAACTCAAGCCTTAAATTTACAACTCCATTCTTGGATTAGCTGGAAGATGTGGATGCAATTCCCCCATTAGTAGCGAGTGTGAGGCTGCTCACATAGATGAAGAGTTAACTGTGTATATTGGTTTTCAGAACATAATACAAGAATAACCAGAAGATCTTTCTTCAGCTGTAATCTTCTGGTTAAAATATTGTACTACCGCAAAGTCAGAGCACAAAGATCAGAACCATCTTTTCTGGAGAATACCATCCAACTACAATTTATTGAAGGGCTGTCATTTATTGTGAGACACATTGATATTCTAAACAGCCACAAGAGTTTTCTAGGAAAATGATTTGATCACCAGTGAGCGCAACTGAAAAGCAAAAATCATATATAACACATAATACTGTAAATCTGAAGAATCTAATTTCATCTTTAATATGCAACAGAAAAAACCATCACAATATATTTATATGATGAGCAAAGAGGTAGAAAGTCAAAGGTAGGAGAATGACAGAATGTGGGAGTCTTACTCAGATTTACTAAAAGGGATACAATTTTAACATTGATACAATATATCTATGAGAAAGCCACCATATTTCTATTTATATGTTGGATTTTATTATAACTTTATTCAAAATGCCGTTGCTAGGGATGTTCAAGTTTGTTGTAAATAAAAGACTTGCATATCCTATATCTGTTTTTAATATCATGGGGTTTTTTTTAAATATATGATTATGTATTTCTATGCATTAAAAGTTTCCAATTTTTTGTAGAAACACTCACAAGGAGTCCAATTCCGTGTCATAATGAGCAAAAGTTAAATGTGCCATTCAATGGCTTCACAGCCCTCCCTTTTTATGGGGAAGGAGCAGAGCGGGCAAAGTCCTCTAAGGTTGTTTCACTTCAGCGGTAGCTGTGTGTCCAAACCAGAACTCCCCCAAACATCTAAGCACAGTCAGTACATTCCCAACTCCTACTGCCAAGTTAAAATGAAAACGGTCTTAGTTCAGAAATGATTGAGGTGGTTTGCCCTAATCAAATTAAACCAGCCAAATGTTCTTTTCAAAGGTAACTGTCTACTCTGCAGCTGTATGCAAAATACCACATCAAATGTGAAAAAAAAAATAGTGATAGAATTCTATCCTTACAGTAGAGCCCTGGCTCCACAGATGAAGAGAAACAAAAGCACCAGTGCAGCTAGGAATTACATTCACAGAAAGCTCCTAGAAATATACTAACTTAAGAAACAGTGAACAAAGTACTGAAATTTCCAGTTTATAATTAATTCATTTCAGGGAGAAGGAAATTCTCTGACATTGTTAAACAGCAACAGATACCTTCAGTTAGTTATCATAGTGACCACACTTCAAATAGATATTAAAAGACTAGCCAAAGCTTCACATAAAAGAGAGAAAAAAATCACATAGGCTTTTCCATTCTATTTCTCACTTCCTTTCTCTGTGTCTATCAAAACATGTAACATTCTGCACTGACTAATGTTGCAAAAGTCCAAACTCAATAGGTTTCATTTAAACTCAGTATGATTCATCTGCACTATAATTGAATTTTCAGTCATTATGTATGGGAAATTCCTGCAAACATGAATTCATATGCGAGTTACTTTTTTATTTTCTTTTACTAAGAAAAGATCAGCCACCTGCTAATGATAATCCAGAGTGATAACCAGTCAGTGTTCGCATGAACGCTTTTAAAACAGTATGGAACTTTTTGCTAAGTTTGTAAATTGTTTGCTAGGTATGTCATGGGAAATCTACCCCAGGGCAACTCTACCAAGATCAGCAAATTGGCACATTCCAGTACACCCTGTATTTAGGTATCTGAAATCATCACCTGGTCCTAAAATTATGTGGGATGCTTCTTAGGCTAGAGACCCATTTTCTTCTAAAACCCTAAAAGGACATCTAAAGCATCATAGGGAAGAGTTTCTTATTACTCATATAAAATGTTCTTTGTTCCACCTAAAGAAAACACAACTGTGTTGTTAGAATTTTAAGACCTGATTTTAAAAGGATTATTCAGCGGAATATTTCCTTGTGAACATTTTCTAAGGATGGGACAAATTTTCAAAGGCTAAGGGTAAATAAATAAATAGGAAAATCAATACAATAATATGGATGCAATGAGGTATTTTGAAACAGTTCGGAAATCAACAGTCACATTTCCACTCTTTGATGATCATCTCATCAAAAGCTTCCCAAATGGAAAATGTCAAAGTACAGGATGGAAAAAACCACTCCTTGGAAAATTCTAAAGTGGTTTGTTTATTAAATACAAATGTTTTATAGTTTAAAGGTATAGCTGTTAAATAATCATGCATGCGTAATTTAAAATATTTTTCAGAATATAAGAAAAATATATGAAGAACTGATATAGGAGGAGAAATTCCCTCTCTTTTGAATGAAAAAACACAGCTGAGTTATATATGTATATGGGCAGAGTTATCTTTTGATAATTTGTTAGATCACTAAGAATCAACTTGTTCAGCAAAACTGGAAAACAACTAGATTTCAGACAAAAAGTAAAAACCAAATGCTCTATATACAGCTACAAAGTTTTGGAATGACCAGCAACTTCTATTTTATTTAGGGTTATGAAACTTTATAAAATAATTTTAAAACTTCAGAACTAAATTAAATCAACTAAGAATTACTACAAAGACAAATACCACTCTTGATGCCAAATTCATGTTACGGCTATATCAGGATAGTTATATTATTTATTCTGCATGATTTATTTTAACTTTTAATAGAAAAATTATCTAGAAATAAGGCTTGTGTTAATTTAATAAATAAATAAGAATCAATATCTGATTCATATTCTTATGTATATTGTCCCTGAACTCTATTCAGAAAAGCATTTTAAAATTCAGTGCGTACTTAATATCATAGCTATTTCTATTTGATAATGCACTTATATCTGTGCTAAACTTCAAACAATGACTTAAATCCCGCCAAGTGTACCTGAGTGACTCACTCAGTGCTTTGCTAAGTCACAGCCTCCAGCCTACTCTCTTTCAAACACCTGGAAAGTAAGCACTTTCCTTCTCCCTGCTCTGTTCCACACTTCAGCCAGCGGTAGGTACCATGAAGCAAACTGGAAAGTCCCAATTAATCTACTTTGGTCCCTGTTTGCTGGGGTGGACCATCCACTCTCCTGTCCTTCTCAAAGCTCAGTTTTGAATCCTGGACCCCACTCCATTAACCCAGGGGATGCTGACACTTTGCCTGGCAGTCACAGGCTGTCACCAGCAATGGTTGTGGCAAAATGAGTTGGTCTTCCATTCTGGGCAGGACCCAGCAAGACTAGCTCTCTTCAAGAACAGCATAGACACAACTGTCCACAGATTTAAAGAAGGAAGGGAGCACTGGACATAATCTAAAATGACTAACATTTACTCACACAAAGACTGGAAACATGTTTTTTGCAAAAAGCTTAGATTCAGAATAAGATAAAATACTTCTCGAAGAAAGCTTGTACTCACTCCAGAAACTGAATTTCCTAAGGCTTAGAAGGCTATTCCATATTCAACCCTTCCTTCCTGACAAGCTCTTATCTTGTCCTGTTTCTGGCAGACCATGTATTCAAACTAAATCATCACATCACATCCACTAATAAACAATTAATACGGACAGGAAGAATATCACTTATTTTCCCTGTACGTGCTTATTCTGTCTACTGAAGGGTTGCAAGCAGATGATGACAGGCCAGCATTCATGTGCAGTCACTTCACAATGATGTCCTCTGCCAACTTAACAAACTCCTCCAAATCCTACCTACTGCCAAACCCTGTTCAGTGTCAGCCACGTTATTCCCCTTTGCCCTCTTGCCATGAGAGAAGCCATATTTCCAGGTAGGTGGTCCCCCCCTCCCCAAGACCTTCGCAATGTTCCTCCTCGCAGTGGCCAGTCAGTGCAGGGACCACTTCCTTTCGCCTCTAACCACCACTGCTCTCCAGCCTGGAAATGCCTCTCTCCCGCCAAGGCACTTCCCGTCCTCACATCTGCCTTGAAGACCATCCTGTTTGTGTTAGACTAAAACTGACTCTGAAGCTCATTCAGTTTTTCCTTCCCATTACTCATCCACCTCTTCTACCTCAGCTGAGACTCATCTGCTACATTAATCCCTTTAACTTTGGCAAGTTTCAAGTCCAGTTTCTTCTGCTTCACTCCATCCCTGCATCTTATTTTACTCCTTCTGCATGCAAGACAACCCCTCTACCTAGCAATGTAGAGGTAACCATTCCTTTCTCTCCAGGGGCCTGCCAGATGCCATACGAGTGGTGCTACACAAAAATAAATTGTATCGCACAATACAGCACACTGCTGCTCTGTAAGAATGATGTCGCACACTAGAAGTTTAACATTAGCTTGGCAGAAAAAGGAAGTAAGGAAGGAAGCAGAATTCACTGGAGACAAACACCCCCTAAAATAGAAACATTTCACTTGACGGGATGGAACATCTCAATGATTTTGAGAAGATCATCCTTTAAACTTACTAACAGTACAGTAATAAAGCCAGCAGCCAATATCAGTGTCACCACAAACTGGAAAGAGAAACAAAATTAGCTACTGCATTTTGAAATTCTTTTCCCTCTGTATGTTCCCGTGTCATTTCAGTTTAACAAACAGAAAAAAGCAAAACAACTACAAGTTCAAATTGCCTTGCAAAAGGTTAGCTAGGTATTGATGAGCTCCTACAGATATGTTCTGAATGCTCTCTCTAGACAGGGAATTTTAAGACACAAAAAGACACCTTCTAAGTATAACGCAATTTTAAGCACCAAGCCATTATACACCTCTGGGACCTTTGAGCAGAGCCAAGTGCTGTTCTTTATGTCAGGGCGCATGAGGATGGGGGAGTCAAGTGTGTCCCAGCCTCTTCCCCCCACACTCAGGTTGCCTTGCCAAGGGAATCAGTTGATGGGCTCCATCAAGTACTCAAGTGCAAACCAAGAGATAACAGCATGGACCACTGGACTGCAGAAGCAGGGAAAAAGCAACATGACAGTATTGCTATACCACAGAGGGCAGTTTACAGTGTCATTTCTATTTCAGTGGATATAAAATAACATTAAACCTTGAACATGGTGTAATTGTGCAAATACTCATAATTACTGGGTTTCCCCCACACTGATCCGTACACCGAAAAGACTGAGGAATAGAGTTACACTTCCAGTAGGTGGGTCATTCTGATGAACCTAAGTCAATTAGCTGGGGCACCTATTCTGCAAGTTAACAGGAAGGAGAGAACTAAGATTTTTTAATTCCTTATTGGTAGATATGGTAATGATGACCTTGAATGGCAAGATTTCCGACACTTATCTTTGACATCATAACCCAGATTATATTGTAATATATTATATGCAATATAATTTTGGTTATTTTAAAATTGAAGACTTACTAACCCATGAAAATACTAAACAAGTTGTACTTATCAAAAAACTATGAGCCAGGAAGCAAAAATATACAGCTTTGCAGGTCTGCTCTATTTGCTTAAGGTTTAACACTATTAAAACTGGTAAATATATATACAGTAGAAAACAAGCACGGCAAGAATTAAAGTTTTCTGTCTTGTATATCACCTTCCCAGAGTGCAAATTCACAGTTTGATGGATGATTAACATTAGGGGAAAATTATTCATCTGATTACCAGCAGGAGAGAGATAAAATGAACACAATATATTGCTGAATTTAGCATTATAATCACAAGAAGAATTTTTACAGATATATTGCAGCAGGGAATACTCCCAGTTTTACACACAGGAATTTCCTGAATCTAATATGTCATTTATTCCTGGCAAAGTCTGTCCTTTGTCTACATATATGTCATTTTTCCCAAACAGAACAGCACTAAGCTACATAAGTGCTGGACCAACTTTTGCCAGATTTAACTACTGTATTTAGTAAAGCTTTAGTAAAGCATTACATCTTATCTGAAAGGTGAGCTAGAGGAGCACCTTAATCATCCTACCAGTTACAAAGGACATTTCAAAGCCTACAACGTACCTCATTTTAGAGCAATTCACAGTAAGATTTACTCCTGAAGATTCTATTTTTCACTTTGTTTTGTGAAGATAAATAGAATAGAGTAAGGTGTCCTGACAGAGGGGAACTCTATACAAGGCAAATGTGAACAGGAGAGGATTTTAAGCACATAGCAATCATCCTTTTAACTGTATTTCTCCCATGCCTTTCTGTATACTATTTTTGACAGTCTTACAAAATTTTAGATCAATCCTCCAGGCCTTATTTCCATTATAGTCAATAGCCCAGAGACTTCCACTACCATCACTTTTCTGATGAAGATTAGACTTCCTTTCACTTCTTATCTTGCACCTCGTTCTGCTTTATTCTGCAGTGAAGTCTTATCTAACTTCATTATCTATCGTTATAAAAGCGACTGTGCTGCGAAAAATGCATCTCTTCATTGTACAAATATGGAAACGATAGACTTGGAGAGAAGGAATGCGAAACAAAGCTGTCATAATTAGCAAGCAGTAGCATGGAAAAATATGATAAATATTTTGTTTAAAATTATTCTATGCTATTTAGACATTTCTGCTTTATGGTGAAAATTCTCTTCCATCCCCAATGCCAAGCACTGGAAACCAGTTTTGACTCTAAGCATTAGAGGAAGGGAATCTACGATCACTATGACAAACCTGCGCTGCAGTAGCAATGCTGGTCCTGCATCATGGCTCCGTGACCAACAAGGCCAGGGAGCTCCACCTCTGCCTAGCAAGTACTGGGCCTTCTCCTTACCAAACCGTTCTTCCCGTTCAGCGCCACTTCATGGAGACAGAGAAGCCCTGACTGCTGAGTTCCTTACTGTACTCTCTGGAGATGCCCAGACCTACCATTTGAGTTCAGCACGATGAGATGTGGCCTGTGATTTCTGCCATTGCCGTCAGCTGATGCCAGAGTACCACAGCTGAGCACAGGGCATACGTGGCTCATCTGTTTGAAGTCTGTCTAAATTTTGACTCACAGAATGACTGTCGGTTTGCATTGAGCAACTCATGGATCACACAGGCCGTTACTCAGAGGTAACAGATTCAACATCATATTTGCAGTTCTCACTTATTTCTCTCAGGCTAGTTGCCTGTAATATTCAGAAAAAAGCTAGACGTCCCCTCAAAATAAAAAAAAAATTATTTAAAATATTTGTGTTGTTATCCCAGCGCTCTGAAAATGACGTACACTTTAATCCAGTATGTAGACAATGGCATTTGCCATTATTTTTATTTAGTAGCCTTGCCATGATACCAGTTGCCAGAATGCATGCCCAAACAATGAACATTTTTGTGAGCAAAATATGTTCAATAATTAAGTGCAGCTAGGTCAGCTGCTTAAAATTGCAGATCTTCTTTTACAGTATTTCCTTTTCTGAGTATATTTACATACTCCAAAAATAGACCTTTAATTTCAATAAATTACAAACCCTTCTACCGTATTTTGTAACGGAACTGGGTCATTTAAATATTTTCAAATAATCTTTCATTATAAGGATATGATTTCAGTCACTCCAAAGTGCTACTTATAGCTTAATCTGCTCTACAGATTAAAAACATGCACAACAGAGGTGAGTTTTTAAATAGCATTCCTCCCATTTTAGAAGAGATAATGTTTGAAATTGCTTCTTATATTCCCCTGCTTGTTTGTGGAAAAAGGTGTGCAGCCAAGGTCCCAAGCATCCTGACACATCACAGCCCAACTCAACACAACTCAACAACTAAGATGCCCATTGCATCTGAAATGCTGTCTATGGCAAAAGGTACACGTTTCACAACAGCACTATGAGGACCTGGAATGCACTTTCAGAGATTTGTATACTGAAACTACATTCTCATGTGGCTGGCTGAAATACTGCTTGCAGAGAATGAATTTTCATTCAAACTTGTAAAAATATTTTAAGCTTCAATATATTTATGCAACGCTAAATTGAGATTGCACTGCACTTAAACCCAAGCAAAACAATCCTGCAGCTGCCTAGTCAGTTCATCAAATAGCTCTTTGGAAAACAAGAACTTTATTTTTCATTATTTTGCTGAATTCAGGATTAGAAAGCTCTTAAATTTTTTTTTTACTTCATATGGAAAGATCCCAATGGCAGAAAAATTCCTAAGTATTGCTATGTTGAATTATTCCCAAACAAGGTTTACAATTTTCAGATATGTAAATGTCTAAACCTGGACAACTAAATCCTCATTTAGTCTCATAAATTATTGGGCTGGATTTCAGAGATTTTGAGAACTCTCAGTTATCTCTACTGCCAAGGAGGAACTAAGCCACTTGATTCGGTGACCAAATACGCCATGTTGGCCCCACAAAGAAGCCCCCACTTTTGAAATTTATTCACTACGCCTCTGGCATTACCAGGTGCCAGTCAAAATAATGGTTATTAACCAAATTGTGGATTTTCTTGATTAGCAATGGAAAAGTGTGAGCTGCAGCCTGCATCCCATGGCTCACTGCAGTGGGACCGATGATGCACACTCCATTATTGGTATTTCAGAATACACATGCTTTGCCTATTCAGTTTAGACAAAAATAAGACTGTTGTGTTACACTGCCTTGAGATGAACAAAAATGAATTTATGTCTAGCTATTCACTTTCGTATCTTAAATATTATTCTCTGTCTCACCTTTCTTCTTGCACCTACCATAAACCCCCTCATCTCAGACCCTAAAACGGGAGGGTCACAGCTACATGCCATTTTGAAGGTCACCTCTATCTTCAGAGTATCTATTTCTCTAGGACTGAAAGAGGCTTGGTGTTAGTGAAGTATAAAATATTTTCCTTTTGCTATGCAATATGTGCGTACAATAACACAAATGACAGGAAATATTGTTAATACAGCACCATCAGCAAGATGCTGACCAGTTTCAAATCATTGCGTACCTGGGTATGTGCAAAGTGAAGCTTACTTCTTAAAGTTGATAATATTAATAAAAGACACTCACAGGCTGCTGGAGGTTTCCAGCTATAGAAAAATGTAAGAGGTTACGGTAGGGCCAGCCTTACCATTGAGAGAATCTGTTCAAGAACACAGGTCATTTATCCGGGGTTACCAACATGACAGAAAGGACAATCCTGGGGCCACTGCCACCATTTTGCAAGCAAGGCCTGACGTCTGTACTGTTGCACTCTTGGTAGCACAATCATCAGCACGTGGTGAAATTAGTACCAGTCAAACAGCATTCAACCGTAAGGCCGCCTGCAAAGCTTGAAGTCTTAAACTGTTACTTCTCTTTAGCACGATAATCTGCAACTCTGTATAAAAGCATCTAAAAAGGTAGAATGCACATTCCACTACTGCTCTCATAATCTTTGCCATTTCAATAACGAATGGAGCTGCTAAAAATCAGCTGCAGCTGGCAGAACTAATACCTGAGACAAAACCAGGGAGACGCTGGGTTTTTTTCATTCTCTCTTACGCCTGAGGAAATAGTGTATATATGGCTCCTTGCCCATCCACTCAAACACTTAAGTCACACACCTATGCCTCTGGAGATGGGTGTTTGTGTGTGTGGGAGGCAATGCACAGGGATGAGGTGAGGTCTGGCAGGCAGCACCACGGCCTGCTGAAACCTCAAACCACACTTCATGTACACAGTTTAGTGCTCACTTCATCCACAAACCCAAACTAGTGTCCAGTCCATTCATGTACCCAAACTCTTGCTTGCCCAATTCACATACTAAAACCAGGATCCCGCTGACCGGGACGCCTGCCCCACTTCCTCACCTGACCACATTGGGGTGCTCGAACGTCTCCAGGTGCCTCAAAACTGCCACCTCTCGGATGGTGGACAGCGGCATCCCCTCCTCGCTGGTCTGCACCCGTACCCGCTTCAGCGCAACAAAGCGTCCTCCGTTCTTCAAGTCTCGGGCTTTGAACACCTTCCCGTAGGCTCCTTCCCCAATCTCAGCCACACATTCATACTGCTGGTCAGCCAGGTTTGTGCTGTCCTTATCCATGCTGGCGCTTGCTCCTCTTCCTCCCGTGCTCCAGGTGCCTCAGGGTGGCTCTCGGTTTCGCTCGCTTTCTGAAAACTAGTACTTTGCTTGCGTTGCAGATACACCACACACTTGGTACCTCTGCCAGAGGGGCAGGAGGAAGCTCTTGCCCTCCTGTTCTCCTTCCTCTTCTGTACGGCCCCCAACGTGCCTCCTCTTTCGGCCACTGGGAATTATCATACAGTCTTTGGGAGCATTGTCTGTGTAAAGCCAATTAGATCTGGAGGACAAAGCAAGCAAGAAAACTGAGTTGAGTTTACTTCATTACTTTGCATCATTCAAAAAGTGAGAAAATTATGCTAATATAGTAGATAGCTACACGCAAAGAAAAAACATGGTGCAAAGGAAGACGTAAACCACCAGGGTGACACATGTATCAACGTTCCCACGTGGCTGATACAACACTACCCAGTTATCATGGTCTGCACAGAAGGCCACAACACATGGCTACAGAGCAACCACGTGCTGTGGGATTTTACTGAGCAATGGGCTGAATACGACGACCCTGTGAGAGGCGGATCATGGGGATGGCAGAGCTAACTATGCACGTGTGAGAGGAAGTTATGTCCAGGAACTTATGTCAGGATTGCAGGACTCAAAGGTTTCTTCAGCGCACATGGTGGGGCCTTGGAAATATATCCCACGCTATATTACTGTTTCTTATTTGTAAATGATAGCACTTGGGAGGTTTCAGCCTTGATCTGCTCTCCCCTGTGCTAAGCCCTGCATGAACACATCGCAAGAGACAAGTTCCTGCCTCAAAGCGCCTGTGGGGAGGAGAAATATGTACATATTTAAAAGACGATAATAATATGTTACTGAGCATTGTGTGCTAGAGGTAGATTCAGAAACGTACACATTAGCAAACTTATGAACATGCAAGGGTTTTGGCTGTGGATCCTGCTACCACTGGATGTGTGACTGGCAGTTCCTTGCAGAACAGCGTGATGAAAAATGGTCTTCAGGAACAGCACACTCTGCTGCGTAGCGCATGTGGCCGGAGAGCAGAAGCGCTTCCTTCTGCACCCAGTTTCATCCACACTTTCTGCAGGACTGTGGGGAAATCCTCTCCCCTCACAAAGCTCCACATCAATCCTCTCCTTTCCCCCTGCCCCTTTTTAATACAATGATCTCGCGACCTCCGCGGCTGTAACCTTCTCCTACACGGCGTTTTTACCGGGCTAGGATTAAAGTGCCCCAGATAGCTCAGTCGGGGATCCCCTCACTTGAATCCACGCATAAAGCCAGAGGTATTTTTTACGTTCATGCTGACCTTACACCTTAGTTGCAGATGAAAAGAGCAATCTGAAGGAAGCCTGTGCCCGCTGCTCATCGCTCTTCCCCGGCTGCAGCCAGAGGCACCCCCCTGCCCCACTGACTTCAGCTGCCACCACCAGCTGCCACCGCACCGCCCCGTCCAGCGGGCAACCCCGCGCC
>WAAD01003510.1:8865-44901 GCA_013389945.1 Fregata magnificens | reverse complement strand
GCGGGCTCAGCCGGCTGCGGCAGCAGTGAGAAGCCTGACTCATTCCTAGGGCTCAGTGTGCAAGGCGCTGGGAAATAACCCTTGTGGGGTTTGGTGTTTTTTTTCCCTTCCTGGGAAATAACCCTATTTTTTTCTTCTCCAGAAAAATGCGGATTCTTCTGTGCTTTTTTGCTACTTTCCATTCACAGAGAGCGCAGAGCTCTGGCAAGAAGTAAGCGCTCATGAATGCTTTCGGGAAGCATCAAGAAACTTCCTTGCTGAAAAATCCCCCCCCCCCCCCCCCAAAGCCTTTCCCCCGCCAGGCTCGCCGCGGNAAAGTCTTTGCCCCGACAGGCTTGCAGCTGGAGATGCATGGGGCAGGGGGGCGAGGAGGGCAGGGTGTGTGGAGGAGCTGGGCACGTAGTCAGCCCGTTCTCTGATGCAGAGAACATTTTGCAGGGAGCTGATTCCTACAAATATTGAAATTCACCACAGAAAAAAAAATCACAAAACAGATGCCGATCTACTCTGTCTCCATGGGGGAAAACACACATCTGGAGTGCCTAATTCCCACTTCTCCCAGCTGGTACCATCCAGCACATGCTTTTCTGGACCTCAAGGATGATTATGGTCCAGCTCCAGAACCAGCTCTTATGGTGGTTTAACTGGGAGGGAGTGGACCCAGATCCCCTCTTAGAATGGGAAGCGTAATTTAATTAAGTGGATTTATAACTCAAAAAGTGTATGTCGAGGACTTGGCATCATACAC
This sequence comes from Fregata magnificens, assembly GCA_013389945.1. NCBI lineage: Eukaryota > Metazoa > Chordata > Aves > Suliformes > Fregatidae > Fregata > Fregata magnificens. Next base: position 44,153 of record WAAD01003510.1, on the reverse strand, counting down.
CGATATACAATAAGTAAAAAAATAGATATAATACCGTAGAAACAAAAAGAATTCATATCAGAAAGCAGCATATAATAGAATGCCTCTATCTGGACTCACAGTACTACCAAGCATATATGAAATCCTATAGCTTAAATAAAATTTGTTTTCCTGGCTTCAAAACTGACCCCAGCAATTCCACATGCCCTTCCTATTTCTGAGAGGTTTAGAAGCAGCACCTGGAGGGCTGGCAAGGGGAAACTGGCTCAGAGCAGAAGGGAGACCTCTGATTTCCCCTGGAGAAAAGAGAGACCTGGTACCACTCACCCCTTCAAGGAAAAGGCCAGTGGCATGTGAGTGTTTGCAGGAGACCATGCATACTTTGCAAGAACTTAATTTGTGCTCATAATATATTTTAGTTTAAATCACAGAAATTCCTCAAGAACTTCTGAAGTCCAGGATTTATCAGAAAAAGATACCAAAGTTAACGGCAAATCCCATAACCTTTAAATGTGAAAGTGTCAAAGATTCAAATACACAGATCAAATCTTTTTTTTTTAAAGATGTGAAAAATCACATCACATTGCAAGGTTCATATCTACATGCACTACGTCCCTCTGTTTCTCTGTTTTGTAAAATTTATGGTTTTTTTAAATGTATCTTCTTTCTTCTTTCCTTTCTTTCTCTTTCTTTTTCTTTCTTTCTCTCTTTCTTTCTTTCTTTTCTTTCTTTCTTTCTTTTTCTTTCTTTCTTTTTCTTTTTCTTTCTTTCTTTTTCTTTCTTTCTTTCCTTTCTTTCTCTTTTCTTTCTTTTTCTTTCTTTTCTTTCTTTCTCTTTCTTTCTTTTTTTCTCTTTCTTTCTTTTTCTTTCTCTTTCTCTCTTTCTCTTTCTTTTCCTTCCTTCCTTTCCTTTCCTTCCCTTCCCTTTCCCTTTCCTTTCTCCTTTCCTTTCCTTTCCTTTCCTTTCCTTTCCTTCCTAATATTTAGGCAGCTGTAACAAGCTTGGTACAGAAAACCCTCCTCAGGTTCCAGGGGCATTACCTGTCTCACTTTACATGCAAAAGGCTTCACTTTTGAGGAAGGAGAAGTGAAGTCTTGGTTGCTGTCTCCCCCTGAAGATCTCTGGATCTTTAAACTCCAGTCAGGCTCTGTTCCAGAGAAACTGGGTCCTTTGGCCAGGTAAATGTGCAGCTTCACATTCAGGATGAACATGGAAGGGAGATTTCTGCAGTCCCCTGACATTTACCTCTGTGCTCAAATGTGCTGATTTATTGTTCTCCTAATAAACAGTGTTCAACACAAACTCACCCTTTCATCCCATGTTCTCCCAATGTTTTTGGGGAGTATATGTAATGGTTCTGTCCTTTAAAAGTATTTTATCTGCCTTTTTGTCTGGTGATGTCAGTAGAGATGGCCATAGGAGATTGCAATGTGCATGCTATCAAACTGAATGAATTTAAAACATAAAAGTGCCATATAGTTAATGTGGCTTTATATGATCCTCAGATTTTTTTCAGGGACTTTTTCAAAAAATGATCTGACTATTTTTTTTCTTTCTCTCCACCTGAAAATCAGGTAATCAAACTGCTTTGTCTCCCGAAGTACAGAATTCAAAGAAGCTATACAAACCTCTAAAATGACCTCAACCAAACGTGATTAAATGTAAGCATCAGCTAAAATGGATGATATTACAAATAATTTGTTGTAATGACTGCTGAAATGACTTACCTGAATTGTCGGAATTATTTGAAAATATAAAATCTACTACATTTGTTTTAAAGTTCAAAGTCAGAAGATGTTTCAAATAATATACATTTTAGAATAGTTATAAATCATAAAAAAATACACTTTAAATAAAGGTTTTTTTCTTTTCATAACAACCTTTAAAAATGTTTAATCTTTTTTCATGAAAGCAACATTCTACTTTTAACATTTCTGATTTAGAATAGATAAGTATACATTTATTTTCTATCAATAACTGAGGTTTCCTCATAGAGAAATCAATAAATCCCTTATTTCTTTTACAATTGAAAACATCTTAATTTTTAAAAATTTACAGCTATTTTGAGAAATTAATGTTTTAAGAAGCTTATTAAATATTGTTATGAAACTAATTCTGAATGCCATTTGTTGCTAATTCTAAACTTACTTAATTCTAAAGTATTTTTTGTTGTGGAAAAACAAAAATTTGGGAATGTATATCAAAAGAGGAAGAAAAGAAATTTCTTTCTACACCACTGTTTTCCGATTTTCCATCAACTTTTTCTTTGTGAAAATATGTTTTTCAATATTTTTCAATTCCAGTATTTTTAATTCTAGTATTTTTTTTAAATCACAGCAAAAAAGAGAAACAACTTATACTGAAATGCATTTAAAAAGGAAAATTCTAACATATTTTTTGAAATGGAATTAAATTGCAATCACACTCCATTAAAACCAGAAAGAAATTATGTTACATGCTGTATAGAAATCATTTTCATGAAATGAGGTCTGTAATGTTTTGCTGGAAATAATGAATAAGCCAGTGGTGTGGAAATGGATAACAAGCAATTACCAGAATAAGTATAAAGCAGTTGATTAAAATAAGCTGGTAGTGGTGGGCAATACCAAGAAGTGTGATGAATAGACTAAGACTTTCAGAAAGGATGAGACACAGTGTATTGTTTTGCTTTGTGTATTTTATCTGTGTTTCGGGAACAGCTGAGGTTCTGCTGGGGATTCACAGTTTGATCTTACAAGAAGTGTTCTACAAAACAGCATGAAACTTCCTTTTCAAAATACAGATTTTCATAAAGCTTTTGGAAAATAGTTTGCTTTGCTTATGGTGTTATTGCCAGGTTTTGTTTGTCAACTTGCATGTTCAGTCTCAGTTAATATGACTTTTAGCCATTTTTTCTGGGCATTTATCCTCAAGAAAACACCTGAACTGATGAGAGACCAACTACTGTTGTAGTGGAGAGATATCAGTCAACTACTGTGAATATGAATATTTAGAACCTGCAGTAGCCAGAATTTGTTTTAAAATGGTAGCATAAATTATGGCTTTTTAGAAGTTCCCTTTAGCAAGCCAAAAGAGATTTTATAAACAAAACAATTAATATTTATACTGCATAGAAAATTATTCCTGAAAACATATTTCAGATATCACATCTCATACCAAACTTGGGAAATAATTATTTTCACCTATCATTAGATGTCCTACATGTGGGTGAAAATCGACTATAAATATATACTAAATATTTTAAAGCTACTTTTAATGAAGCATAGGCGTCATGAGAAATGTGATATAACTGAACACTAAGAATTAACTCCAATGTGAAATATTAAAATATTTTCCATATGTACCTTCTTAGAAAGTTGAGCATGAACACAAAAAAAATCTAAATCATATTTACAGAAAAATAATTCATTAACATTCACATAATGTTTTAACTAATTCAAGTGAGAGAAAACACTGTCTAATCCATGTAAAATGTATGCAGCCACTGCATAATTGGCAGTGATTAAGGTATCTAAGCCAACTACAGTATGATTGCTTGGTTTATTTTTCTTTCAATCAGAGCCTTTGTTTATAGCAGATAATTTTAGGTTTTACAAATTGTATCTTTCCGTTATTACAGTAATAAACTATACTGTGGGGCTATTGTTTCTTAATACAAAGAACCATAACATAATGTTAAGCATTTAAGCATACACATATTTCCCCATATTTGTTTGTGTATGCTTAGGTAATTACCAGTCGCAGGAGTGGCCAAGAAACGTGCCATGTGAAAAGCATGCCTACAACTAACACAAGCCTGTTTGCTCCAATAGTCTCCGAATACTCCAAGGAATGCACCTGAGTGAATCCACCAGCTGTATTTTCTTATCCAGCTCTTAAGGCAAGAGCCAGCGAACTTCATTGGCTTTCTTCAGAAAGCTGACCTTGGGGATTATTACACAATGGAAGATCAAGGGCGAAATGTATACCTACTGTCAAGAAAACAGCTCACTATTTGTATTTGCATCATTCCCTCAAAGCTTTACCTAGGAACTGGGTCCCTTCTTGCACTCCATGCTATGCAGCATCATACTGAAAGGCAGTCTTTGAACCAAATTCCTTGCAGTCAGAGCCAGGGAAATGGAAGGATAGAAAAGGGGAAAGATTTGCTGAAAATCACACTGCAGATCAGTAGGGAAAATGTAGACCAAGAAGATGGAGATTTATGGAGCCCTGATCCTATGATCTAGCAGAGGGGTAGATAAACTGTCGCATGCATGCTGCAGACAGTGTCCAAGGCAGTGGGGTCCTGGTGGCACATTTTACGCCACGGGACTGGCAGCCTGGCTATGCCACTGTGGGAGCTGCTAGGTAATCCAAATCCCTAACAGGAGTGACAGTGGGAAGCAAGCCAGCGGGGTCTGCTGAGGCGGACACTGCCAGCTCATCTCGGGACCCCGCAGCATGCAGCACAAGGTGGGACTCCTGAGGAGCCGGTGCCATCTCCCATCTGTGGTCTCTTGCTGGCACTCTTCCTTTCAGCTCAGAGTGCTGAGCCAAGGGGTATCTGTCTTGGCCTCAAGATTAACATTTTTTTGGAATGGGGCTCATAGGGGCGGAAATATCGGCCACCCTGAATTTGGCAGCAGCCAACGATTGAGGGACACAGTAGAGAAGGCACCTGTGTTTTATTTTCTTCCAAGTGTTTTCCCTAATTTGCAGTCATTGCTCGTTGGCATTATATTCTACACTTCTTTATAGCAATATTTGGCATGGGTAAGATTCTTCCCTCTTCCTTTCTGCTGTCTTTATTTGTTTTAGTGGCTTTTACATCTCCTTTAGATAAGTGTATTTACATCTGTGCATATATATTCAGTGCATGGCCATCTCTTTTTTTCTTCATGCCTTTTGTAGAACGCTTCTTCTTAATCTCTGTTTTCCAGTCAGTGTAGGAGAGAAGGAGAGACAGATCTTTAGCTGCGAAACCTGATGTTGTCCATGGAAGCTTTCAAAGAAAACCCTGTTTGATTTGTACACCATAATCCCAAACTTTTTGTGTCATTTGGGTCTTAAAAAATTACTCACAATATGACTTATTTTAAAGTATAGCCACGATCAGGAAAGTTGGCCACAGAAAAAAGGACTTAGCTGATCTGGCCCCAAGTAAACATAGTCTTATCTGCTGGTAACAGTGACTAATACAAGATTTTATAAATTTTTCTTCTGTTAGTGTTTCACAGAAAGGGAGCAGACTTTGAATGTAGATAATGCATGGACCAAGTTCTTAAACATGTTCCAGTTGTGGGTTTCCTTCTGTCACACAGAAAGAACCTACCTTATCCCAGAGGCCACACGGCATTTATCCAGTGGGTGGCCAGTAAGCCTTTTATGTGCTGCACTTGGGAATTAAGTAAATTTGATCTGGAAATTGCCAGTTCACCCAGAACCCCAGCATGCCCTCTGTATAGTCACATTTTGGAGAGAAATTGCATATTTGTTCCTGCTTAATGAAAAATGCAGTAACATTTGTCATAGCGTGCTAGAAAAACTGGTGTACGAGATAGGAACATGCCCAAAGTATGATATCACTGTAAGTTAATGAACGTTTAGCCAATAAATCAAATAGAAATAGGACCACATACAATCTCTGGTGTCAATCAGTAAAAATAAATGTAATGAAAATTAAGTTGAAATTATGTAGCATTTGACTGCAGAAAAAATGAAAAGTGTAAAAAACTGCTGGGAGCTGGTAAGAAACTGCTGCCCTAAAGCACCAAAGCAGCATCGTGTTACATCAGTCAAGTGATGGAGGGGATAAGGAATGGCTGCTGTTCAGCAGCTGCAATAGGGAGCTGTGTTTTATTCTGTAGAAATAATTGAGAGTTACGTTGTATCATCAATTGATTTATACAGGTCTATCAGATCTGTGCTCTTTATTGATCTATATCAATTGGCTTAATTTACAGCACAGATTTATGTTAGGCATTAAAAAACACTTTCTAAAGACAAGCATATAGTTAAGTACAAGTATTCTAGCACAGGGTCAGGCAAACACAAGAGGCAAACATCTTTTGGGAATGATCTAATCCTGCTCCAGAGAACTGGGATGGACTAGGTCATTCTGAGATCATCTCCCGTCTAGCTGTATGCGTTTCTGATTACGTACTGTTCCTGAGTACAAAGACAGTAATAGTATATAAGCATCAACAACAGCTGTCACAGAATGCATAACATTTTGGATAAGAAAGTAATTTTATATATTCTGGAAAAGCACTGGGAACATGGAAACCCTGTAGCTAACTGCTCTCTAACATTTAGTAGCAATCGTTTAATACTGATCACTCTGCCTATGGTGTCACATCAGTGCACCCACCTCTGTTTCTTCCCCATCAGCTGGTAAATATGTAGCAACGATTTGGAAAGGGGAAAACTTGGTCTGCCTTATGCAATTCCATGGATTAGGAAGCTGGGATAAGAAGGAAGGCAAAACTTTAAGAGCAACCAAAATTAGTAGGAATGACAACAAATTATACCAGCCAGTATAATTTACCTGTATTTCACATCCAGTGACGCCACTTATGACAAGCACAATGCTGCAAATGTTGGTAAGTGATGTCAATATACTTACCTATCACATCATCTAAATTACCCATGCACTTTAAATTAGAAACTTTATTAGATAAAGATAGATATTTATACATTATATATATTACTCTGCCTACAAAACTTACTATATTATTCTTATCTCTATGAAGTTATACCTATGAAATGTTGAAGGAATAGTTGCCTTTTCGAGTGGTATGGAGACTGTTGTGGATTCTTCATTTCACCCTAGTGCCATAGGGTAGGGACTGATGGCTTCTGGTAAACAATTCTTTAACGTTGTCCATGACATAGGCTTAGAAATATAGTGCTATTGAATCCAAATAGTCACTGTTATTGATTTTATTATACTGCACATTTGTGTAGACCTCAATATCTCTATAGCAGGCACAAAATGCAATGTATGCTGAAGCCATGTAGATAACAGTGGCTATAAAATGTTGCTGTCTACTGTTTTAAAGGAAAATCAGACTTTGCAAATAGTGGGCAGGTGTGTTTCCAGCATAAAAGCCCTTCTGCCAGTGTTCTGTAGAGTATAATGTGATCTCATTGCACACGGATTTACATGCATAACTTCTATTAAAATTAATCAATGTTACTTGCATAAATGCCCTTGCTTGTCCACAGGAATAATGTATCCCTTAAGGCTGCAATACAGTTTAATCTGTTTAGTAAACGTAATGTAATACTACAGTATGAAAAAGACTTGGGAAACTAATGTTGAGCATGCACTAACTCATTTTAGGAACATTCCAGATTCATAAATACATGAGCTGTTTATTATCCACACATACCCGAAAGCTTCTATCAAATATAATTATGCAGTAGATTATGTACAATGGATGCTTGCCAATATTCCCTACTTGTACGACCACTATTATGGGATGGTCAGTTCTGAGTATGCAGTCTGGCCTTCGTCAAGAGATACTCTCCTTAAGCTGCTTTAGAAAATTAATTTTTTGTTTTCATGCGTGGTGCAAACAATGTGCAGTAGTTATTAAAAGCCAACACTGATGTCAGGATGTCACATTTCTAATTTCTATACCAAGCAGAGGAGGTAAACATGGGATTTCAGGTACCAGATAATGGCAACAGCCAATTTAAAAAAAAAAAAATATGAACAGCTACATTGGGTCAGAACAAAGATCTCTGTAGTGCGGTCTCTGACAGTGGTTAATAAAGTATGCCTAGGAGAAGAGTTTAAGCATAGTACTATCGGTTCCCTGCTTTATTATTACTTTTTCAAGATAAAGAAAATTGTCTGATGCCTAGAACTAGGGATTAAAATCCTAAAGTTCAAGTTCCTAGCCTTGCCTCTGCTATTAGTACATAAAGCTGAGCGAATAAGAAACAGTGTGTGCACCAGCCCAGCCATTGCTAACGTGATTCCCTTATCCCTGTTTCACAGGGTGAAGACTGTGAAGGGTCCTACTCAAGGGAGCACTGTCATTATTTATGACAGTGAAGTAAAACCATTATTTATCTTTTCCTAGCTAAGAATATCCCAAACTTAATGGGAAATTGCATCACCTTTCAAGCGTGGGTGTACACAGGCACACATGCGTGTACACACACAGCTCAAATATTTTGCTCTGAACAAGATCTAACATCGCTGACAAAACCTCACCAGGTATTAAAAAGAGATGACATTAAAAGGCAAAATAATTACCTGAGGGTTAAACTGTATAATTGCGTATTTTGTGATAATGTAAATATATTGAAATCAGATTTAATAAATTACAAAGTTATGAACAAAATTGTACCGAAAACTTGGGCTCCTTCTAAGCCGAGAGACCTGGGAGTGCTGCAGTATTCCGTGTCAGGGCAAGACCAGGGTGTGTACAACTCCCTCTTCCTCCTCCTTTCTCTATTCTCTATGTCCCACTTTCCACAGAACGTAAACCCAGATTTCTGGGCTGGACAGGACCTGCGGCACCTTCCCGCCAGGATGGAGAGACAGAGCCCAGTGACTTACTGGGGTTCCTCACTGCAGATCAGCTTAGACTTACTTCTGAGATTTCTAACACCTGACTAACATAACTATTTAATTGTTTTTTTATTTCCTAAAAGCTTTGCCATGTCAAAATTTACTGCACATATTTTCTAAGTACTTAGGGAAAAAACAAACCAGAAGCAAGAACAGAAACCAATAAAGGAGATGATAGGTGTATACAGCCTGCTTCATCCAGCCTGTCCATTATTTGTTTAAGAGCAGCTCTTACTGAAATCTTTCTAAGTCTCTCTGCTTCACTGATTAAACTTTCCTGATCTGTTTTTATGTCACAGCTGAAAACATTGACCAGATCTATCCTTTGGCACAGTTCAGAAGTGAACCTCCCCATACTAATTCTACGACTGAATGTTTCAGTTTATTCTTATATATGTCTCGATTCCAGGAAAGACTAATGCATCAAAATGTAACTTGCAAGGAATCTGGATGTCCAGATTTATAACCACAGTCCTGAAAACTCCCACTCTCCTACCGCCTAAGCTGAAGTACACCGAATTCAGTAATTCAGGTTTCTGCATTTGGGGATACAGCTGTTTCCAGAAATGTCCAATAGTAGTGTAGTACAAAAGTCATTAAGACAGTAATTTTAAACACCTACAAAGAACAACAGGCTTCTCATAAGTCTATCTGAAGGCAGAAGTTAGACTGGTTTCTTTCCAAGTATACGTTTACATATTGTTTCCACAGTCCTTGAAAGCTCTTAACAGTTACGAGTAACAGCTTTGCTCTAACACCTGTCATTCAGAGAAAACCAGATTGTTGTAGTTAAAAACTAAAGGTGTTCTTATATTTATTGTAACGTTAGAGTACTTTCCCGTACTTAAACCACTGTTTATCAGAGACTAATTATCCAAAGGAATTTATTGCAAGATAAGAATCTTATTGCAATTTTCACTTTTTTATTGCATGAGCATGCAGTCACTAAAATACAAACACGCTGCATAGGACTGCCTTTTCTCTTGAAACCATGCCTAAAGGCAAAAATAAGTGATGTGGCACCACAGAAAATATTGCTTCTGTCCAGGTTCCTTCTATCAGCTTCAGTCTCCTTAGGAAAATGTGAAACCTTTTCTTTGCTGTTCTAAAAACAGTGTAAAAGGTTGGGATCATATGACAGCTGTTTTTCTTACCATGCTTTGCATCACCAAAGAATGCATCCCCTGACCTCTTCTTTTGGCTGTACTTCAGTTGAGAAAACAGTAGATCAATGTTCACCTCCAGTGTTGTTAATAAAAAAATTGAGACAGACCCCTGAATTAGGGAAAACTGGGAAAAAACTGCAAACTATTAGATTTGGGATTTTAGGTAGAGGTGCAGTGAGTTTTGAGGCCCAGGCAATGATTGTTCATACCTAACCTCAATGTAGTCTATAAAGACACTGTGAAGCCCTCCAAAACTGCTAAACTCAGTAAAGACACTGCATGAAATTTATGGATAGGAAAATGGAGACAAAAAGACTAGTGCAAGGCAGAGACAATGGAGGAAAACCTGAATTTTGCCACCTTGATCCATGAGCAGGCTGTTCCTGCCACAGGAAAGGGAGTGGCAGGGCTAAGGGACGAGCTAAGACAGGACTCTGCAGAGCTGAGCTGGATCCTGCTGCCACTGCAGGAGGGAAGGGGAGGGAGAGACAGAGGCACAGGAGACCTGTGGTGCTTGGGGCCCATCTTGCCCAGCATGGCTAGCAGCAGTGCCATTGCACTCCCTTCCTGCCAGCGGTTGTCCCCGTCTTCTGGAGCAGGCAGAGCAGGCAGCAAGGCCACAGACATTTTGCTGCACCCTTCCTCCCCTTGTCTCCCCCATTTTGCCATTTTGCTGTATACTAGGCTTGTTGAATAAAAGTATTTATTGATATGCCATGCCCTCCTTCCTTATTGTCTTACTGATCTCTTGCTACAGTTTTAGCATTTCTCTAGCATACATACGTGCTTTCCAGGACATGGAGCATGTTCTCATCCCCCAAACACAAATTATCCCTAAGTATCAGAAGCTACAGTGTAATGACAAGTAAAGCCCCTTTCTGAGTGATGGAGAGAAAGGGAAAGGGTACGTGTGTATGTCAAAGACTGTTTCACTTTATACAGGGCCCAGCTTTGATGCACTAGAGTAAAAGGAATCATTCTTGAGGAGTTTGGGTTCAGCCTGCCACAAAATTGTGCTCAGGGGAGTCTCAGACTGCAAGGAGGAGCTGAACTCCCATTCATTGAAGGCAAAGAAAGTTCAAGGCTCTTGCACCTCCAAAAGAGGCTGAGTACCTTTTAGGACTGAACCAACAGTTAATTAATAGGGCAATCTGCATTTATAGTTATGATGTTTAAAATGTTTCTTTTTTTAAGTAGGAACCACCATAATAAGGGAAGAAGGCACAGAGCTAGCTGGAAATCTACAGACACTGGGATGCATCAAAAGTGACAGCTTTTTGTATCAGATGTGACAGCTCCTCTAAAAAAACTATTTAAAGTTCAAGGGAGAAAAGCATGCAAATGGGATGCCTGGTTTTCAAAAGTCCATCCAGCAGCTTGCATGAGCTTCCAGGGGAGCTGCTGGGAACTCAGAGGCTTTCAAGGACTCTAAAGATTTTAAAAAACAGGTCTATTATTTAGATGTCTAACTTGAGGCTCCTGCTTCCAAAGTCACATTTTGTATCTCCATAATGGGTTGGGAACTTATTCATGCACCGTAAGAAAGAGATCTGAGGGTAAAAATTATGGACTAATTTCACTTATTATCCACCAATGAAATTTTTGGTGCTCATCATCCAAAAGAACAAATTTAAGAGTGCTGCAACAGGCTCATTATTCAGTAATGTTATAACAACTCTGATTCAGCACAGAAAAAACATAGGAATGAAACCAGTAACTGTGGTTATCGCTTATCAGCTACACAAGAAGAAATTTGACTCAGCAAAATAAGCTGTCAGTGCCACACACATCAGATTAAGCACACAACTGCCTTTTGCTGCAGGGTAATAACCTATGTACAAACTTAAATGAAACTATGAATTGGTTATTCTGAATGCCCATCATGGTACTAAAAGATCAACAAAAATTACTGACATGAAGTGCCTTTGTCTTCCCATGCACTGGACACTGGATATTTGGAAACTGATTTTTATTTAGTTGTTCAATCCCTTAGCTGAAAGGAAAATATACATTGTTCTTGAAAAAATTGAGTTTATGTATGTGAGTTGTTGCTAAGTTTACACGTTGCAATGAATCTCTAAAATTATAATTTTAAAGTAAATTAACAAGGTTATTGTGAATTCAGCATTTTACTTGGCAGCAAAAGAAGCCTAAAAAGATTCCTGCAGTATATCCATACCAGTTCAGGCATTTGCGATACAGAAGTTGAGCAAATTACTATCTGTATTCCAATTGCAAACAATATCACTGGAGATCTGTATCGTAGTATTTAAAAGCCTGTAACTGTCAAAGCTGAATCCATGCGTAAACCTATGAGAAAAAAATGGATCTGGATAGCCAGCCTCCCATGAGGTAAACAGGTCTGCTGAAGTTCACTGAAGTCAAAGGCTAGACCTTGTTGCCTCAGAAATATATAGCAGTCCTAATTAATTGAAATAGGCTTTGGAAGTGCATAAAAGTAACTGAAATGGAGGAAAAATGAGAACTTTTCTTCCTTAAACCTCAGTTTCCCCATTTTGTGTTTTAAGGTCCCTGGATGGAAAATGCAATATAAATAAATATTATTATGAAATAAATAAGCATTTTTATATGTAAAGGAGTAAGAATAGATCTCTAAGCACAGCAGATACACAAGTTAACAAGGAATTTGCCATGGTTCCGCAAACGTGCCAGCTCCACACGCAGGAGCTAGTCATTCCCTGCCATGATAGCAAAGACCATTTTCATCAGGCAGAGGCACCTTCAAAATGTTATTCCTATAGTTGCAGATTACTGTCTGATAGGAGTTGTCTGCTTATGTAGCTATTCTGAAAGACATGCAATAGGCAGATACTATGGAGAAGTCCATCTTCCCAAATTCTAGCTATCTAAAATTTAGGCAGCTACTCAAACAAACTAGCTAGCTTCCCTCCATAGTTACTGGAGGCTAGGCACTTCCAGAGAATTATTCATACTACTGCTCTTAAGTATCTATTTTAAGACAAGATGACTCATGTTATGAGTATCTATCTCTTTCTTAAACTGAACACCTATCTTTTAGATCACCAAATGTAGGTGAGATGAACGCCCTCTTTGGTGTAGGGGAATGTGCCTTTCCTTAAGGGAACTGCACCTGCCCAGAAAACATGACAAATGCTCTGTGCCCTCCAAGTCAGGGAGGTGAAAATCAACTAATCAATTTTTTGGGAGTGGGTAAACTGTAGGATTTAAAACAGGAAACTAACCTGAGCAGTTCAGCTTTGGAACCTTATCATCAGATGCTGGACTCTAAACTCCTAATACCTGAGGCATCATTAATAAGACTGTGCTTAGGAACTTTAGGGGAAATTTGGACCACTGGGAATTTTTAAAGATAAAAAAATTAAAGACACTTATCATTACCCCAATGCAAACAAAATGTTATTAATGGCTTCAGCCTGAAAATCTTTCAGAGCTGACAATACACAGCTTGAAAAAATGGTGCATGATCATAACTCTGAAAACCAAATAGCTTTCTTTAAATGCCTAAAATTAGGTTATTCAGAGTAGCCTCTGGGATCCCATGCCCAAAGTCTTCCATAGTGTTCTGTTCCCTTGGCCTTTCAGGCATCTCCCAATTCTGGGCTGTTTCTGATTTTAATTAAAGGGAAATAATGATACAAGTATCTTCTTTCACGAACCCCAGAAGGGAGAATGAGAATTATAAAAGGTAAAGGAATACTTCAGACTCAAGGAAGTAGGGATTATGAATTACAGGAAATATACTATTATATTAAACATTCTTTTAAATCAGCGTAGTTTGTTTCTTATCAAAGGCTTGCTTTTAGCTTCTAGTTCCACTAACTACCTTTTGAAATGGATGCCAGGACTCTCCATTCTTTTTGAGTTTGTTCATTTTATCCGGGGGTGGGAGATTAATGTTAGAAAACAAGAAAAAATACTTTGCCTCAAAGCATGCCAAAAAAGGTAGCTGAATACCAGTACTCCATGGGCAAAAATCTACTGACTACATTTTAGGCAGACCCACTGACTGCAATAAGAGTTGGAATGAGCACAACTCAAAAGTTGGCTCCATTTAATATAAGAAGGGAACCTCTTTTGATTTGTACCTATTTCCATTAAAAGTGTGAATTACAATAACCTATGTCGATTAGGTTTAGCATAATTTCCTTTTTTGTTGGTATTTTTGATTGGAACAGGCTTTATCTAACTTAAGCAGAGCCTTTAAACAACAGGGCCCCAGAGTTCAAGCCTTTTGTCAGAGGTGTAGAAACCAGACTTTCATAAAAGTGATTCCTTCAATCAGTTTTTTTCAGAAACTTACAGGGTAACCGTTGGTGATGAGAGACAGTCTTGCAAAATTTGATGATATTGCAAAGTATTGTAGTAATTTAAAACACACAGCTTAGGAAACACAAAAATTTTGTATTAAACCATGAGGCCAGTTTCTTTGAGCATCTGAATTACTGTTGAAGGTGGTATCACATTCTGTGATCAGCTTGGGAAAGAAGCTATTTTCCAGGTGAGTCTTGCTATATAGTTGGGCCAGACTCCTCAGCTCCTTTGATCTAGAAATCCCCCTGCAGTGCAGAAAAAATAAGAGATTTCTAGATGTTCTACATTTGCAGCTGGGTCAGAAATACCATCAAAGAATCGTTCTTGTGGCATTTTGAGATCTGATATCTAAGGAAACTAAGAAGCAGAGAAGCTAAAACTAAACAAAAAGCAAGAGAAGCTGAACATATTTTTCAATATAGTAAAAACCATAAACCAACATAACTTGAGAAAAACAATAATTACCTTTCAGTTTCAATTACATTTAAATTATGTCTACAAACTGAAGGTGGTTCTTATTATACCCACAGAATCACAGAATGGTTGAGGTTGGAAGGTACCTTTGGAGGTCATTGGTTCCAACCCCCCTGCTCAAGCAGGGTCACCTAGAGCTAGCTGCCCAGGACCATGTCCAGATGGCTTCTGAATATCTCCAAGGATGGAAACTCCACAACCTCTCCAGGCAACCTGTAGCATTTGTTCAGGAAAAGAAATGAATGAAAAGAAAGACTTTGTTCTTGGTTCCTGCCAGGACTTACAAAAGTACATCTCACTTCTGTGAATCAAGGATTCAGGATGGATTTCATCAGCTGCTTCTTTCCCTTTACTACTTCTTCATGCTTGATTGATACTGATGACCTAATGGTCCCAAGACACAGGGAAAACTGATTTTAGTGAACTTCACATCTAGTCTAAAGATATGTGTTTCTTAAGAGGGAACATCGGCTCCCACCACACAAAATAATACTGAGTCTGTGGCTCTGGAGCCACAAATACACCTTCAGGGCATTGTGTGTGGCTCTGATGGAATCCAGAGGAGCCAAGGGAATTCTTCTCTGTGGTTGGGGACCACAGGAGAACTGTGCTTGTTACAAGAGTAATCCCTGTGACCCATATAAAACAGGACAGGGACAGCTAAGCAAAGATGGCACCAGGAAGGACCCTTCCCCATTTCTTTAAGTGGCCAAAATAAGGAAAAGGACAATGAAGGAGAGAAGAAAAACCCACACTGTAATAAGGGTTTGAAGGTGAGACTGGGGAGAATGAAGATTATGAGTAGAAATGCTTTTTATTCCCTGCCAACATCTACAAAAGAAGGTGGGAGTGCAGTGGTTGAGATCCACAATAAAAGGCTGAGCTTTGCACTATGGCATCTGCGTGTCTTCTCCAAATCTGATGATCAAAGGTCAATGCATTCTACTCTTTGATGATATTTTGCATAACAGTGAAACTTGAGGAGGACAATTCTTATTATCCCCACTTCTATGCCCCTATGCAGATCTATTGTGGAACGATTATTAAAAAAACCCAAACCAACACAACAAAAAACCAACTCAGCCTTGAAGTTGGTGGCAAACAAATAATAACAATGTTTTGCTCTCTAGGCTCCCTCTTCTGGCTCTGGACTAGTAGTTTTCTAATGAGCACTGTTCCTGGAATCATATTCATTTTTGTTAACTGAATGATGACTTCAATGCACAAAGAAATAAAGAGGCAATATTGGGGAAATAGGAGAAACTCCCTTCTTGCCCAAGGGAAGAACTGAATCGGTATCCCAAGAAAAGGTTAACATTTTTAAGGTGTGGTGGCAAAAGCAATTTAAAAAGCACAGAAGTACTCTGCTAATTATTAGCAAATGTACAATACGCTGTATGTTAGATATGATGACTGTTTTAGCTGTAATGCATTAGATCCAGTAAATGAATAAACCAATATCCCTCTACAGCTTCTGTGACTCATTTGTCAATAACAGCTGTACTGGGACTGAAATATTTCTGTAGCTTAAATGCGGCTTTTTCCACAGTGGCTTCAACACAGTGCCATAAACTATCTTGAAGCCTAGAAGATGTAAATCTGGTCTTTGAATTCAGAAATAAATGTATTTTCATTGACAAACATAATCACAACTAAAGACCTAGTCATATCAACGAGTGAATGACACAGAGCCACAGCGGAGCACAGGTGCATATTTGGCTCAGGGCATGCCAACACATTTTTTTCTCTGGCCATAAAAACCAGAAAACAGGCAGTTGCTTGAGGAAAAATGAAGTTTGGGTGTGGCACCTTCCTCCCTCCACCCCAAAAGTACTTGATATGTGTACAGAAAGAGAGCTAGAGACCTGAGTAATAATATACCATTTTGTTTTTCTGTTCACTTCTTCCACTTAACACAGCAGCTAAACGATCAAGCTTGCAGTTTTTTTCCCAAAAAAAGTTCTTTCCAGATTTGATAAATCTTAAAGGATTCAAAAAAGTGCCTTAGAAAGCATTTTAAAAGGCATCTTATACTGTGGGAAAATTTACAGTTAATCACTGGCCAGGTTTTCAGGACTGCTGGGTGATTACCTCTCCCACAGGAGCTGGCAGGAGCTGTGGGTACCTCTGAAAATCAGGTCAGAATTCTTTTGAGAGAGAACTGCCAGACATCAGGTACCAGATTCATTCTTGTTTTTATCACACTAAAGCACAATAAATAGCTTATATCAAGGAATTAATTTGGCCAATGTTTGTTGGTTTGTTGTGGCCCCATAGTCATTGAACCCATCTTTCTAACCTGCTGGAGAACTTTTGTCCTGATTGGAATTGCCAGGCAGTTACAAAGATAGCCCACCACTTGGCTTCCAGACTGCTGGGCTCCCACTGGGATAAACTGAAACCCATCCTGTCATTTCAGTGGGGGGGACAGGGAGCACAATGACTGCTATAAAAGACATTGATTTAAAAATAAAGAAAAGAGCGGACCCTTCCTTAAAGAGAACCATGAAATATAGACTGAAAGAGATCCTTTTCACTGCAAATTCCCTCTGCATTGCCTGATTTGCTTGCTATTAACTATCTGAGAGCAAAGTGTTCTTGACTTAAATGAGTTTCATCCCTGAGCTTTAAACAGTACAAGTATCTATCCTTTTACCTTCAATCTGTATTTTCCAGTGCTGCATACAGCTATACACGAATATGTCTATCATAACAAGAACAGGGCTGTAATAATAGATTGTGTATTTCTGGATTACAGCAGCTCTTAAAAAAAACGTTATACAATGCCTATGAAGAGGAAGTCTAACTTTACTCTCTAAGGATCTCTGCTATGTTGTTTTATAAATGGTTGTACTACAACACAGGGGCAGTATGTGTTCCCCTTATCTCTAGGATGTCTAGTGCTTTCAACCACATTAAAATATCATTAATTTTGTTTGAAAAGTTTCCATATCTCCATGGTTTTCAAATAGGCTTTGAAATTTGGCAGTGGTATAGTCTTGGAGTCAAGAAAATGCTTTTTGTGGGAACTATGTAGATTGTTCAAAACTAGCCAAATTATAAGATGTCAAAATCCTGATCTTTTCTGTCTTTCACATGGCACAGCTTGGTTTTGGCTCTGTACCAGAGTTCCCTGAGATCTGCTAATGCTGAATGTGCACTTGGCCAACCTCTTAGCCTTGCTGTCAGTACCCGGAACAAATACTTAAGACGGGACATGCTAAACAGATCCTTCTCCTTATCCTTCTGCCATCATTTTCATGGGGATCCAAGAGACCATTCATTCTGGATCTTTTCTCACTGTGGTGAATGAATTCTCACTGTACTTTTATGCCAATGGCTTGTTAACCTAGGACTGCAGAACCTGCAAAAGGATTCTCATTCCTTTGGATGGCAAATACCATCTTGAGGCTTTGTTGCTGACTCAACAAATCTGAGAAACATGTACTGGCATTCCTAGTGAAAGGGGCTGCTCCTACAGATAAAGCCTGCTGTGGTTTGTGTAAGGGACAGAGCTCCTGTCAGTTAACAATCACCTTGCTAAAACATGTCAGCACTATCTTTTACTGCACTTTGTTGTTCAAATTGAGAATATCGTGATTACTTTATTCTTTCTCTTAAAGTTGTGGTGCAGCCCACAGCACACTGATGTTGCTGGAGACACCTCCAGGATGATCCAGTACAACTCTGTTCAACAGCACGGTTTATTCTGTAAGGTTGTATCTGAGCTACTCACCCAAATTTCACAATGTGTCCCAGAGCGATGCACAGAAATTTCTGTGAATATAGCATTACAGTAAATTAATTCAACAAATAAAGGATATCCACTGAGCAGGAGTAAGAAAAGGGGTTTTTTTGGCTTGGTTCTGCTATTATTTGTTCTATCTTCACTTAAGTGCAGGCAGAATGTGTGTGCAATGTAGTATTTTCACTGTTTTTGGTGCAACTGTGATATTACGGACGTGCAGACTTGTGGAATCACATGGAACACAAACAATTCTCAATACTGGCTGCCACAAAATCTCTTCCTCAAACTTGTAGTTTCATGCAAGCTCTAAGGCATTTAATGAATACAGAGCCTAGAGACAACTTTTATCTGGGCATGAGCTATTTTGCTCTGCCAGCTTGGTCCCTAGTAAATCTCTGTTCATTTACATCTCTGGATGTTATTGGGGATGCAACCATTTATGGAGTGCTGTAAGTTAACACAGATCCTGCTATGAAAAGCTTAAAATGTACAAGGCACAAAGAAGTAAATTATTATGCAGAACAATTGCAAGGTGGTTTGGTTATTACAGAAGAAAGCTCTAAATGGATATCAATACTTTGTGACTCATCTAGCCTTGAACCCCTCAGAGATTTGGAAGTGGCTGGGGCTGCCCAGTGTGATCCACTTTCACTCCATTCTTCTCAACTGCTTTTCTGAGCCACAAACTGTTTTTTCTGTGTGGGGGTGTCAGCTTTCTTAGTATGGGCATCTCTAAAGCAAGGGGTTAACATACAGATGCTTTGCCCTGTGCTCAACACCCAGTATTGTTTACACGAAAAAAAAATCCAAAACATTTTATGTCTTTCATGTGTTTTAACATGATTTAAAGGCTGGAAGTGAGGAGGAGCTAGAAGAATATAACAGGTGAATACTGATCTCGAGCAACACTCCTTGAATTACTCCCAATAGGCGTAGTATCAAAACAAATGCAATTAAGCTCATGATAGGAAGTGTAAGCCTATAGATGTAGAGCTGATGAAAAGGCAAAAAGATACCTGGACATCTTCCTATCCAGGCAATAAACTAAGTGGCATATCTTTTTCTGAGTCATTACAAGACGACGGAGTGTAAGAAGTGCTCTAGATAACTAGGTCTTAGGTGTAATTTCCCATACCAGGTATACACTTTTTTCATGCCCAGGGATGAGGCATGCTGAACAGAGAAAATGGGAAAAGTCCTTTGATGGTAATGTTTAAGACTCTGAATAAAATAGCCTGAAGAGAACTTGCACGGGGAATGAAGAGTTTGTGAACAGAAAACAAAGCACAAAAAAGAGGGAGATGATAATTGATGAAAAAGGGTACTGGATTTGTGCATCATAGGCACAGGTGTAAGGCTTAGAAGTTGGAAAGAGGAGATATGTTTTGCCATGGGAATGAGGACAACAGTTAGCACCTGGAAGAACAGCGCAGACTGGACAACTGAAAAAGAGAAAAGGGAGAAAAATAGTTTATGATGATTTTAGGAGCCTTTGAACGTCAAAGCTGCCGATAGTAAATTAAGCAGACATTGCACTGTTTGATGATTTTTAGATCTTCCTCTCCCACCTCTATACTCTGTAATATCCATTCACAGAGACATTTCCTTCTCTTTGGTGTTGCTCTGAGAACTGAACTTCAAGCTGAGTGTGTCCATGGCTCAGGTCAGATTCACAGTGAGTCCAGCTAGGGGAACCCTAAGAACTGCTGCTGCAACAATTCACACGGCGGTCTGGCCTCAAGAGCAGGTTTAAAGGCAGAAAAGTACCAGATTTACAAGCTGTCACTAAATTTAGTAGTTTAAGAATCTTTCCAGCTAGTCATCGCTTGTCATTGTCAAAAACTACGTATGCAGGGAGGTTTAGTCTTGATTTCCTATGCCCTGAGGTAGGAAGTTTGCACACTCTTATCACAGGGTTGGCTTGTATAGCTACAAATGTTAATGAATAAACAACTAATGAACATTCCTTTCTTAAAATCCAACTGCAGCAGTTTTGCAACTACCTTCTGCAGTGTTGAATTCCAGTCTGACTGCACATTGCTGAAGGAGATATTTCCTTTTCTTTGTCAGAAATGCACTGCCTTTGCGTTTTTCTGGTCTACCATTGCACAGCTGGGGACAGCAGATGGGCTGTGAGTTTCTGTGAAATCCCTGAGAATTCTCAATATTTCAGCCAGGTGCCTTTCAAGTTTTGTTTTCTTTAGGATTAACATCACATTCATCTTTATAAGTCTGCATGTACCTAAGACCATTTAACCTCTGTGTTATCCATCTTTTCACTCTGTACTAGAGGACCGTAAAGGTAAGTTGATACACAAGGGACACCTTACCAGAACTGAGCGGACCTTTGCTAGTTTTTTGCTGTGTCTTGGACAACAGACAAGTTTTGTTACAACTTGTAACAACAAGGTAAGACAGTATTGCATTTAATACCCCTATACATGGGGTTTTCTTATACACCCCAAATGCCCATTGCTAATATTAGTTGCTGACAAGAAATAAAAATACATTTTATTGTAATTGTATTCCATGCTTTGCAAAGAATCAGAGTTTATCAGCAGATACAAGATGTTTTGTAAGTATGACTTCTCATATGTTGATTCAGAAATAGTTTTCACCTCTGGTATTCAATCACCTTCAGCCATGGTACAAGAATTAAATGAGAAATTGCATCTGGAATTTCCACTCCCCATAATACTTTCTCATTTTTATCTCGTTCCAATGAAAAAAATGGCTTGGAAAACCAAGATTATTTTATTTCCTTTTTCAGGTCCTATCAATTCCTTCTGAAAGCCAGCAGGCTTTCAAAATAGCCAGTTACATCTCCTATTCCTCCAGTTGGTGTTTAACTTTGAATATAACACCTTTTCAAAATGAAAATTTACTTCTTCTTTCATGGCATGAGTTCTAAGTGCATCAAATAACACCAATGCCCATAGCAGCAGCTGGCATATCTTACTATTACTTTTTATCACTCTGAAGAGCACGTGTTCATTACTACTTTGATTTTATCATTCAACAAATTTTTAATCCAGACAAGCCATTTGCCCAATGATCCATGATTATTTGACTTCCTTATTAATGTCTTATCAAAATTTTTTGAAATCCATGTAAATTACACCTCCCAGGTTGTATTTATCTACAGATTTATAACCTACCCAAATCCTGTCAAATTATATTATGTTTACTTGCACTTTGCAGTTTCCATAGGACTGGGTAGGATGTGTCCATATGTCCATATGTCCATAGGACATAGGAGGCTGGGTAGTCATGATGTTCCAAAACCCTTCTTACATCATTTTTTAACATGCATACTAATACAGTAACAGTAATACAGCAGTTTTTAAGATTCCAGATATGACTTCTATCCTGAAGAGTATATTTTTTATACTGTTAAAATCTCAAGTTTTTCACAATTTAATTTCTCAAGATTTCCCATTCTTACCCACCCCAGTGAGTAATATCACCTAAATTGTTTAGGTTGCTCCAGAATATCTTCCAGGATGAAATGTACTCAGATTATTAGTCCACATGCTTTTGCAATAGTACTCTTCTAGAATTTTCTCCTCTGATATTCATATAAAATTTTTTACCTGACTTCTCAATTTGGTTAATTTGTACTCATTGACACATTCTAGGTCTGTAATTAAGCTAGGATAACACTGGAATGTGAGACTGCAAGCTATGATGCTGAAGGACAAGCAGATATTTCAGTGGAGGCTTCTCTACTTTTGTGGTTAATGCTAGGACAATACTAAGGGAGATATGCTGCATCTTTTGAATAAGAGGTAAGTGGATATCTTGACCATTAATCCTATGACATCTTATGAAAATAGGGTTACAAAAATCTGACTTTTTAGCCAAGCTGATGGGGACCACTGTCCTATATTCTGACTGTTCGGTGTTTCCATTAGTGCAAAACTGGCCTTTAACACATTTTAATTACAGATTTTAAGGACTGAAGGGGGCACAGGGATTTCTTTTGACCTCTGACATAGCATAGCCCGTATATTTTTACTCTCACTATCTACATCACAGTCTATTAAATGTCACACAGTCTGTGCGCAACATAATACCTTGTGTTTGATTATAGTGTAATTTTCACTAAAGCTTCTATTCTTTATTTAGATACATTAGAGAAGGCGGAGTTACTGAATGCCTTCTTTGCTTCAGTCTTTACTGCTAAGGCTGGCCCTCAGGCATCCCAGCCCCCAGAGGTGAGAGAGAAAATCTGGAGTAAGGAGGACTTCCCCTTGGTTGAGGAGGATTGGGTTAGGGATCACCTGAGCAAACTGGATCCTTACAAATCCATGGGCGCTGATGGGATGCACCCACGAGTGCTGAGAGAGCTGGCAGATGTTCTTGCCAAGCTGTTCTCCATCATCTTTGAAAGGTCATGAAGGGCAGGAGAGATGCCCGAGGACCGGAGGAAAGCCAATGTTACTCCAATCTTCAAAAAGGGCAAGAAGGAGGACCCGGGAAACTATAGGCCAGTCAGCCTCACCTCCATCCCCGGAAAGGTGATGGAACAGTTCATCCTGGAGGTCATCTTCAGGCATGCAGAGGAAAAGAAGGTTATCAGAAGCAGTCAACACGGATTCACCAAGGGGAGATCATGCTTGACCAACTTGGTAGCCTTCTACGATGGTGTGACTGGCTGAGTAGATGAAGGGAGAGCAGGGGATGTTGTTTACCTTGACTTCAGCAAAGCGTTCGACACTGTCTCCCATAAAATCCTCATAGACAAACTTAGGACGTGTGGGTTAGATGAGAGGACAGTGAGGTGGATTGAGAACTGGCTGAACAGCAGAGCTCAGAGGGTTGTGATCAATGGCGCAGAGTCTGGTTGGAGGCCCGTAACTAGCGGTGTTCCCCAGGGGTCTGTACTGGGTCCAGTTCTGTTCAACATATTCATCAATGTCCTGGATGAAGGGATAGAGTGTACTCTCAGCAAGTTTGCTGCATATGCAAAACTGGGAGGAGTGGCTGATATGCCAGAAAGCTGCGCTGCCATCCAGCGAGACCTGGACAGGCTGGAGAGCTGGGCTGAGGGGAACCGAATGAAATTCAACAAGAGCAAGTGTAAGGTCCTGCACCTGGGGAGGAACAACCCCATGCACCAGTACAGGTTGGGGGTTGACCTGCTGGAAAGTAGCTCTGCTGAGAAGGACCTGGGAGTGCTGGTGGACAGCAGGCTGACCATGAGCCAGCACTGTGCCCTTGTGGCCAAGAAGGCCAACGGGATCCTGGGGTGCATCAAAAGGAGTGTGGCCAGCGGGTCGAGGGAGGTTATCCTCCCCCTCTACTCCGCCCTAGTGAGGCCACATCTGGAGTACTGTGTCCAGTTCTGGCCTCCCCAGTTCAAGAAGGACAGGGAGCTGCTGGAGAGAGTCCAGCAGAGAGCCGCAAAGATGACCAGGGGACTGGAGCATCTCTCTTATGAGGAAAGGCTGAGAGACCTGCGTTTGTTCAGCCTGGAGAAGAAAAGACTGAGGGGGGATCTTATCAATGCTTATAAATATCTGAAGGGTGGGTGTCAAGAGGATGGGGCCAGACTCTTTTCAGTGGTGCCCAATGACAGGACAAGGGGCAATGGGCACAAATTAGAACACAGGAAGTTCCAGCTGAATATGAGAAAAAACTTCCTTACTGTGAGGGTGACAGAGCATTGGAACAGGCTGCCCAGACAGGTTGTGGAATCTTCGTCTCTGGAAATATTCAAAATCCACCTGGACACAGTCCTGTGCACCCTGCTCTATGTGTACCTGCTCAAGCAGGGGGGTTGGACGAGATGATCTCCAGAGGTCCCTTCCAACCCCAACCATTCTGTGATTCTGTGATCAAGAGTTGGAGAATCAATTATTTCTTTTGCACATGTCTTCCAGTGGCTAACTATTCCAATATAAAAAATGTATGCCTTGTTTTAAAAATACTTGTTGTCATGGGAAGAACCTATTTTCTCCTTTTAAAGCATCAGAGTGCCATGAAATGACTGAAAAAAAAAAAGTACATATTAAAGCCCATTACTAGGTTTTGCATTTGAATTGCATGTAGTATTTCATTCTTTAGAACTCCTGAATGCTTTGCGAACTTGCTGCAGACAGGTATTGCTACACCCACCAGGGAAAGCCAGCCACCTGTAGGCAACAATTACACTACATAAAAGTTTCAGCATGGGAAGTAGAGAAGAATGGAATACTTAATTGATGTGACAGAGAGATTTAGACAGGCAGAATGCAATAATATGAGGCTACAAGATTAACCCATGCTTTTATGGACAGTGTCAGGGAGTCCTTAAGCTAACAGGTTGTCCTAAAGCTTTCTACCTGCATTCATGAACTGAAGATTTTGCTCATCTATGCTACCCATCACTTCTTGGCTTTTTTTTTTTTTTTTGGCGGGGGCTCCATTTCCTTTCAAGACTGTCTGACCAAGATGAACGAGCTAGATAAATCCCAACACTGCACAACAGATGATCCATTTTCAAAAAGTCACTAAAATGTCACTTACAGGAAAAACAGCACATGACAATTCTGAAATTTTCATTTATGATTCAGTTTGTTCACCAGCAGGCTACTGAGTACATTGTACAAATTTGCAATATGTTAGAGCAGGAAAAACTATGAAGAACCTATTTTTAATTTTTTTACAAATTAACTGATTCATAAAACTTAAAAATATTTGCCAATGTTTTCTGAATTTTGCTATTGTTAGAGAAGGGTCAAAATGAAGGAAGGAAAAAAAGAAAGAAAGAAAGAAAGAAAGCAGTAACTATAATTTCTAGATTCAGGCATCTACCATTGACTCAGATAAATACCCAGATGCCATCAGCTGCATCTGTAATTTATTGCAGATAAATGTGGGAACAAATGAGAAGCTAGCTGCCTTCTTCCAAGAACTGTGAACATAAAGATAACAATCTGTTTGCTGCATAAACAGCAAGGAAATATTAACTTGGTCTGTAAAAGAACTTTAGCAAGGTCACTTTATGGCACTCAATAGTAACTTAATCCCTTGTGAATTTCCTAGCTAATGTCAATTGAACTAGATACAGGATGAATTGGACTCATTAAATAAAATTGTTGAAAAAGTGGGGCTCACCTTATCAGATACCCTAACAATTGCATGCCACAGTACTTTTCTTCCTTTCTTTCCTTTTTTTTTTCTTGTTCTCTTTCTTTCCTTCTTTCTTTCCTTCCTTTATTTTTCTCTTTCTCTTTCACTCCTCCCTCCCCTGACTTTGTATTAAACTAGAGGCCTGAAAACTGTAAAAACTCATCTGTAAGAAACAACAACAACCAAAAATCCACACCCCCAAACCACAAAAAAAAAAACCAAACCCCAACCAAAAAAAACCCCAAAAAACCCAGGACCTAGAAAAAGAGGCAGGATCTACAGAAGATTTTATGAATACTCTAGGGAAATTAATTGTCATTTTTTATAGATTAAAAATTTACTTGGAAATTCTTCATTGAATGAATTAGCTAAGTGCATGAGTTAAAATTTGACTTCTAAATTTTGTCTGGAAAAATTGATGCAATGTGTGGTATGGTTACAGTAAAGCAGAGCTAACATCTGAATTCCACAGTCACTCTCTCAGCTTTTTGGTGGGGAATCTAACTAACAAATATCCTGGCCTATCTGATTTACTTTCGAGCATCTGAGCATTTGAAGAACTTCCTGCTATTCACCCAAAGCGCCTTCTAATAAGAGACCTTTTTTTTAAAAAAATAGCCATTATATACTCAGAAAATCAACATATGTTTCTAAAAGCAATCTTATTCATATATTTTATAGATTCCTATGAAAGTGTGCATTGTGACCTGGAGCATGAGAAATGTCAGGCTTCATAGCCTGAAAACAAACTTAATGGAAAACTGCCTGTAAGAGGCAACTATGTTCCAAAACATAGGTTTAAATATGGATATAATTACTTGTGACCAATCACAGAGACTTTGTGAGAGTGAATGCAATTGTTAAAATATTTTTTTAGGTTATTAAACAAGTACATGGGTATAGATTTCAAGCACAGTATATTATATTCCAGTTTACCTTTAAGGGGGATGCCACACACTAATTTGAAATAATACAGGAGCTTGGTAAAGATGTAAGTGACCTTCTGATTTAACGACAACAATCCAGAGGTCCACAGAGCATTGCTCCCACCAAGCTCTCAGAAGAAAGAGAACTCTCATAGGATTTCCCTGCTGAAAATTTTGGCTGAAGTCGAAAGAATACTGCCTGTCATGCCAACAGCTTGGGAGATTAGCTCAGTTATTAGCAATCAACAATCCCATTTTTTGGCTTTCTTCAAATGAGCATCTAAACTGTATCATCCGAATGATGAGTCTCCTCTTTAATCATGATGTGCTTGTAAGAAATAAATAATAATAAATGACCTAACTGGGGATTAAATGAAGGTCTTTTGGCTGCTATTCTTTTGGTATTCTGTCAACTAAACCATTAAAGCATCTGTCTGACCTAATGTTTGTTTTGTTGATATCATTCACCAAGTCTATAACTTCAGGTGCAGTCTGCAAGAGACAGCCTGATGCCTCAGCATAGCCTGCTTGGGTAAATAAAAAACCCCCCAACAACATAAATAAACCATTTTAAGAGAGTTTAGGCCTCCCCTCCTACCTCATTTATTAAATGCAATTATTCCATAATATAGGAATGTTTCTCAAGGGTGTCCACAGTTGAATGTTAATTTGGATGAAAGTAGGATGTGAATTAAGGGCAAAATTATTTTTCCTCATATTCTTGCCATTTGGACATGAAGAAGTTTAACTAGAACAATTCTTTGTATGCCTAGAATTAAACTAATGACTGAACACAATAAAATTAAGAAAATATATTAAGAAGTCATATTTTACTTTATATACGGGGTAGATGATAAAGAGTATTCATGTGGGATGTGTAGCAGTTTCACTGATTAGCAATGTCTTCCTATCCATGACACCTTAGTTACAGGCTTGTACTACACAAGGGTCATCACAGAGTCATTTAGGCATAGCAGAGCTCTGTGTAGACAAACCCTGAGCAAACAAACAGAGAAGCCTTCTTCAAAAACCTCTTTTGAATGGGCCCCATCTGAAGATCTGGGCTAGAAGGAAGGAACCAAAACTGTCAGTCAGCTGCTGACTTCCATGTCCTCAAATAATGGCCACCATGCCACGTGCAGTTCACGGTGCCTGTAAAATTGGGACTTCCCCTGCACACCATAAGGCTGGAGTTAGGTTTACCATTATACTGCACCTTGGTACAAGCAGGTTCAGCCATGGCCATTTCATGTGACACTAGAGGTGCAATGACCTGCTGATCAACCACATGTGGTGGAAGAGAAAGGAGCTCAGACTTCTCTAGCTCTCTCTGGGAAAGCTCTGTCTGACACCACTGCTTACAACGCAAGCAATTTGAGAGGCAAACATCAGCGTCTCATTTGTGCTGAACTCCATTATACTCTCATCTACTGGTATCAGAGGATCTCAAATACAAATGGGAATCAGACTTGCTATTTCTTTTGCACCCTGCAGCACAACCGGTCCTAGTTCCTATTTAGATCTTATTTGTCCTACTCCTTTTCTGCTACTTTTTGCCTTCTGTCTCACAGGAGTCTGGATTAGTCAGCCAGGACAAATCTAATCTTGTGACACTTTGCTGTGATTAGTTTGGCAAGCTACAAACCATTCCCAAGCAGTGCAATCTTGGTTAATAAAACCCTCTCTGTTTTCCACAGACTAGCAAAGGAAAGTAAGAGCCAGCCAGCCTGTAGAGCCAGCAGAGGAAAGCTGGTGTCCAAGAACTGCTAAGGGGTTTGTGTGCCATGTGGTATACCTGCAGTCTTCCAGCAACTGAACTGTAGCATCACAGTTAGAAACGATTTTTATTTACCTATGGCTGTTCTTTTTGCTTGACCTGCATGTATGCCTTCACCTTAAAAAGAGATGAAAGAACCTTACATATAGTTTTTGATAACATGCTAATACATTTTATTGGGGTAAAAAAAATAATCTATTTGTACTATTAGGATATGTTCAGCTAAGGTTAACCCTCACAGAAGAATGTATACGAATGCTGGGAGGAGGAGGAAGACAGCAACATGTGGAATAAATCAATGTCAAGTCAAAAACCTGCTTTTTAAACATCTCCGTATGCATAGGGCTATATAAAACAGCCCTTTTCCTCTAGTCTCTTCCCCTTAAGGGTTAAGTCATTTCCTCAAGGATTGTCAGGAAGATACTTCCTTCCCTTTACAGCCAAACCATCTATTAAGGGTAGCCTTGTTGTTGGAGAGTGTTGCTACAAATTTACACAGTCAGCATCTTACACCCCTTCCTGACCTACCTAGACCTAGTTCTCTTTCACAGACCTCATGAGAACAGTCCTATAAGAAAACAATCTCCCCTTGTAGAGGGGTCAGCACTGGGCTTCTGCACAGCAGTAGACAGAAAAATCAGTATGAGATACAGCATTATCTTTTACAGTGTTCAACAATTTTCTGCTAAACAGGAACATAGAGCTTTACAGAAACAGCTTTCTGAAGAAAGTTTAACACACACATTAGCTAGACAACTTTGAGAGCAAGCAAGGGCCATTGATCAGGGACAAATTCACTCTACCCACCAAATACTTGTAAGATCTTCCAAATTTCAGAGACCCCTAGGCCCAATCACCAGGAACCCACTTCCTTCCCTTCAAAACTGAACTAAGCTCACAAGAAAAATTTCCTCCCCTTCCAGTATGACTCCCTACCCTCTAAGGCAAAGCCTTTTTATAGCAGCAGCTGCAATTGCATACAGCTGGTCAGCTTCCTGCCCCTCCTAAGGGCTGCTGTTAACTCCTTCTCTGCCTCTTGGTGTGCATGGACTGTACGCAGCTCCTCATTATCCTCAACACTACCTTGTTCTTGACAGCTGTCTGAGCCTTCACAAACTCTCACTGCACCACCACTTCGTTATCTCCTAGTTAAAGAGTACAAATGTATCCCCTCGTAATTTAACTTGCTTGATTAAACAAGCAAATTTCCCTATTGAATTTACCCATTGCTTTTTAAAGACTGAACTGAGGGAAAAAAGGCATTAATGCTTTGACTATGTAATGGTGCTTTCCAGAAAGGCACTGGCACCTGGATGCAATGTGTTGATACCTCCCAGAGTGCTTCTGTGAGGCTGGGACTCCAGAGGCAGCCGGCAGGGTCAGTTCAGTTCAGTCAAATCACTGACATGGGTATGCATGCTTATGTATACATCTGGAACATTATTCTTCAATATATCGTTCAAGGAACAAAATATCTTCAAATATGTTATTAGGGGTCATTAAAATCCAAGCTGTGGAAAGACTGACAATTTCAAAGGAAAGTGTTTATAATCTGGCTAAAGTATATATCTGAAAAATGTCTTAATTTGTAAAAAAATAGTGTACCCCGCTATTTTTTCATGCTTTGATTCTGCTTAAATTTCCAAAACCACCAGTTCACTTTTGGGCAGAAAATACTGGGCATTTCAATTTATTTTTAAAGGCATAACTAACTGAAAAAAAGGGGAGGAGGTAAGGAAGTTTTTTTTAAACTATAAAGCTATCAGTGGGAAAACAGCCAACAACTGTCACACTCGTACCTCTGATCCCGATACTGCAAACAGTCGCACATCTGATAACTCCTATGAATGTGAATAGTGCAAACTCTCCCACACAGTGCCCTTTGTGCATGTGCTGAAGCCTGAGCTAAATTGTCACACTAATATCTCCCAAAATCTGGCCCTGAGTGTCTGCAAAATGGGTGACTACATTAAAACATATAACATTTATATTTATAAAAAGTTATTGTTTGAAGACAGGCTCTTAAAAGGACCTATTAAATTTTCACAATTACATAGTAAAGCTAAATTTGAATTTGTTATTAGACGCTGAAATCTCTACTTTATTGCACCTAAAAGGAAAAAAAAAAAGTGCTAAAAATAACACTTATTTATCTGCTGGTTACTTCCAGACATACAAAGTGCTGAGGTTTTGTCCTTGTTAAGAAGATTATCTTCGCTTTTTCCTCTGGAATGCATGTAAAACAGCTCTTGCCTTGCTGCAAGCTTTAGGAAAAAAGTTCACTGTTAAATTACCTGTTGTCTGGGGACTTACATTTTGCAATAAGCTGCTGAAATTGCATTTTAATAAGGAGTCTTGACCTATGCTGTGTATTTCCCTTCAAGGCTCTACAAGCCATTTTTCTTACGGAGGTCCTGACCTGAGAAGCTCAACCTGGATAACCACAGCCAGGGGGGGATAAAATGCAACACCTAGGAGATTTCAGTAAACAGTAAAACCATTCCAACTTAATCTGTGCTAAAATGCTTGGAATGTGAGAGCCACCGATGATGCCCCTTGTCTGTGTGTCTGACTGAATCCTTCCTTTTCTGGGAGGAAAGCAGAGCCTGGGAACTAGGCCAAATGCCTGCCACTTACCTTAAATTGATTAGCTACTTTAAGATTAAAAACACTGAAAACTGCAACACCACGAAAACAAGGCTTCCTTCACATTAAATGCAAAATGCAACATTGGGCTTGCTGTGATCTTTTTTCCATTTTACTCAGTGTACACTTTTTTTCCATTTCTGCTCAAAGGTAGAAGCCAATAGTTACAGCATCTTGGCCAAGTATTCATTAAGGTTTATAAAAAAGAAATTTATGGTTATTTAGGAGTTGGCACAAAAGCACGTTGTTGCTGGAGAAGAAAAATAGTTTTGAAACAGTCTGAAACATTGGATGTCTTATTTCAAGTAAAAGCTATACTCTATCTCTGCCTGTTGTATTTAGAGAAGTATTGAAGTATGTGCTTGGGATAATCAGTAGGTAAATTTCTCAGTGGTTTTATGTACTGTAAATACATAGCCAATTCAAGAACTTACTTTGCTCTGCAAGAACTATTTCATTGTTGCAATAAAGACAAGTGTAGATATAAAATAATGGAACAAAGTCATCATTCATAGAAGCAGGTGCATCTACATGAAATGAGGGGTTTTTGTGTGTCTGTCTTTTCTGGAAGAATTGATTTGAAGTACAGTACCAAAGGCCCATTTGACAGAAAAAAATTCAGGCTGGATCCATGCTCAAATACGGATATACCCAGACCATGGTACTAGCAAAATCTTCCAGTAAAAATGGCACTTTGGTTTGTAGATTTAGTATCACTTCCTCAACTTAAACAAGTGAATCAAAGAAGACAATCTAAGTCAAAATTACTGTATCTATATTTGGATTTTTCTTCGTATGGAGGTAGCTAGAAATACTTTCTCTCTAACACGTGTTGGCAGAAGTGCCAATATGAAACCTGGTGTCCTGTAATTTCAGATATTCTCAGTGCTGCATGGCTTAATTAAATTATTTGAACTGCTTCCCTCTGGTATTTCTTGACACAGTCATAAAAATCACCATCATGTAACATAACAGTTATTCATGTAACATCACAACGCCGTTGCTGTGCAGTTCTGCAGTCAGTCCTGTGGGAGTGACAGCGAGCTCATGCCGGGTGGATTGTGGTGTCCATGGAAGTTCCCTGGGGACCACCCTGAGCGTTCACTCAGGGGCCCAGGATGAAGGCAAGGGGGAGTACGCTCCTGCTCTGCTGCTGCTGTGTGCCTGCCAGCAGCTGGATTTTCTCCCTTCTCTCTTAGGAGAGTAATTTGCTTGTTTTTAATCCTTTTCTTCTCATTTTAAGGCCAGATCAAGCAGAAAAGACATATGACTTTCTGGATGTGCACGTCTTAGAAGCCGTAAGATGCTGGCCCTCCAATGGGTTGGCTTAATTAGGGGGAGGTCAGCCAGCAAAAGAAGGACAAAAGTCAAACAGAATAATATACTCCCTTGGAGGCAGATTAGATTGGTTAAAAGAAGAAAAGCCCATGTTAGACTTACAAAACCTAATGCTCAACAGTGTCTGATTTTAGATTTGTCTCTACATATTTCTGCATCTGCAGCAACGTCTGGAGTCACCGAGCAGCATGGCCACAGCACAGGAAGATAGACAGTTCTGATCTAAGGCCTGGAGATCTGCACTCATAACTGCACAGCTGTTTGGGAGCAGGAAGAGCAGAGACATCTCTCCTCTGAACCTTGAGGAATTATGTTGGTACCTTCTTGTTTCTCAGGATTAGGCCCCCTACACGAAAGAAGCAGAAAGCAACAGAAAGCAACCGTTGCTCCAAAGAATTTATAAGACAAACTTATAGTGGAAGCATCAATTTCATTTTTGAAAATGCAGCCAGTAACTTTGGAGACCTTTTTTTTCTTCCACCAAGATAATATACAAGCCTACTTGTGGATTTGTAGGCTTCACAGAATGTCACTAGTGAGAAAGTGTCACCTGAAAGATATAAGGCAATGAAGAATATATACCTCAGCTCTGGTGTGTGGAGATCCCTCAGAAAAAGCATAAGGACATTGGGTTAATCAACGGTCTCACTAAAGCCATGGCCAAAGGTAAATGACTGTGGAAAATGATAGAACAATGGGTGAATATGAGAAGATACAGTTCATGGGAGTATTGCTTTTGGAAATCTGTGCTTTGCGGAATTTCTGAGCCACATGATGTCTTTTCATTGTAGACTTTCTGTAAATGCTTTTTGAAGCCATTTAGACTTTTGGTACTTAAAGTGTCCTTGGACAATAAGCTGTATGATGAAATTGCATGCTTTATATTCCTCTTGTTTTAAATCTGCTGTCTGAGAATTTTATCTGGTGACTGCTTATTCCTGAGACAGGTGTAAGTGACTGAGTTATTGTTTCTAGTCATCCTCTCCTTTCACCACCCACTACTCTGTCCTCCATAAATTGTTCTTTTCTAGGTCTAAAAGTCCTAACCTGTGCAATCTCTCCATGTATAGAAGTCTTTCTCTACCTCTGATTATCAATATTGTATCCCTGTGCCTCTTCTAGTTCTTTCATAAATGTTTAGAAAAGGCTTCCCAGGATGTTTTTGGCACAAAATGATAATATAGTAGCATAATGTTTTCCCACTTTATTCTTGCTTTCTTTCCCAACATGTATTTTCTTTTTTTGAGCAGTCTTAGGCATGGAACCGATGTCTTCAGGGGACTAACCAAAATGGGCCCAAGATTTCTCTTTTCAGTGCCATTTTTAGTGTACAGTTACTTTACCAAGTGGCATCATGAGAGCCTTCTTTTTTTCTCTTTGTAGTACAACTCCCTAGAGGCTCTGCAGGTAGTGAAGACCAACTATTTACTCATACTTTTGTCCCCTGATTGCTAACTACTTTTTTTATTCATGGAATGACCTTCCTCCAATGGCATTTATAATAATTTCTGTTGAGGAGTATTGTCAAAGACTTTTTGGAAATCCATTGAAGCTATATAAACCATCAGTGCTTTTCTAAAACGGAGTCCTGCAAAAATCTTCAATGGCTTGGAGAGGCATGATTTTTCTGCAAAAGGTGTGTTAAAGCCACTTCTAATCTCTTCTAATGTCTTTTAATTCAATATTTTTATATTTTTATGCCATTTTTCTGGTACAGAAGGAACAGTTGTTCAAATCTTTACTAAAACCCCTTTAAAAATTGAAGTATATTGGCCAGCTTTAGTTCCTTTAATTTAGTTTGGTATTGGTTGAACTTAAGTGATGACATAGCTAAATAGCACATCTCATAGTTCAGCAACTTCAAATATGAGTTCCTTCAGAACATCTGGTTCTGCTGATTCGTTCCTGTTTATTGGACAGATTTGTTTGAAACCTCTTCTGCTGACATGTCAGTTTGATACAGTGCCTCAAACTCTGTGTGGATTCTCCCTAAAGCTCTTTGTGATTAATATCAACAAAATAACTCATTTAGCAACTTTGCCATGGCTGTATCTCTCTCAAGTGCTTCCTTTAAATTGTGATCACCTATTTGGCAGTCTGACAGGCCTGCTTCTGATATGGTTGAAAAAGTTTTTATTAGTAGTTATTATCCACTCAGCTAGTTATTCCTCAGAATATTATCTGGCCTGTTTTATTATGGCTTTACAGTTAACTTGCTGAATCTTATATACTCTAGAATTTTCCTTACCTGAACACAACTTTCACTTTTTGAAGGACCAACTACTATCTTTACATTTTTAATATTGTCCTCTACTGTTTAAATATGATGATTTTTTGGTGGGAGGGTTGGTTGGGCTTTTTTGTGTGACTGTTCAAAA
The DNA here is from genome assembly GCA_013389945.1 of Fregata magnificens. Classification (NCBI taxonomy): domain Eukaryota; kingdom Metazoa; phylum Chordata; class Aves; order Suliformes; family Fregatidae; genus Fregata; species Fregata magnificens. Next base: position 9,722 of record WAAD01003510.1, on the reverse strand, counting down.
GTCTCTTTAGATTGATATTATTCATTCACCTTGACATTGTAATATGATGCCAGTAAACAATCTCCACGCCACATGCAAACATTTTACCCTCTTAGATTACAGTTTTAATTTTATTTTAAAAAGTGCTCTCAATTTAATGAAATAAAATGCTACTGAAGAGGGTAGCATACTTTGACTCTTGCTGTAACAAGGATCCTGAATTAAAAAATGTTGTTATCCCTCCTACCCTGCAGGTTCTTCATTGGTCCCTCTTGCACTGCTTAGGACTACATCAAGAGTTGCCTTTTCTGTTATGAATTGCTAACTAGTCAGTCTAGGAGGGCAACAAAAAATTCAGTCTCTGCACTTTAACCTTTCAAGATATTTAGTCAGTCTACATGGGCATAAATGAACGCTCCAGTTATTACTGTGCTTTTTGCCCAGTTGGCTCCCTTGTCTCCCTTGGCATGTCACAGTCATTGTCACTCTCTGAGCTGGGTGACTGGTGGGATAGCCCTGATATTACACCCTCAATATTTCACTGTCTCATTGCTTTCACCAATTTCTGTCTACTACTGGCTATTTTAATATCTTCATTTATCATCTAGTATTCCAGTTCATCCAGCTATTTTTAGACTTGTAGCATATATATTGAAAACCATAGAAGTTTCTCATCAGTCTGCTTGTCTGTTTTTACATCCTCTGCTTAAACAAGACTTTACTTGAACCTGTTCTTCACTGTTTCCTTCTTCAGTTGTATCAGCTTCTGTTCTATCTTTTATTCAAGGATACAGGGTTTTATAACTTCATATCTAGAGGATGCAGCATTCCAAAATCTTCCTCACCTGCCAGCTTTCCTTCAAACTTAAAAAATTTCC
>WAAD01003507.1:64529-79958 GCA_013389945.1 Fregata magnificens | reverse complement strand
CTGGCGCTGCCGGCGGCGCCGGGCTCTTGGTGCCGCCCCGCTCCCGGAGGCGCTGGGAGCGAGGGGGCCGTGAGGAGGAGGGCCCCTACCCGGCCCAGCTCCTCTCCGGCCGTTCGGTGCCGGCGCCGCGGGTGCATCCCTCCGCATTTCCCGCTTAGTACTGGGAGTATTAAGTATTTTACACAAACACGGTGTTTTTCGTAGGTTTGACAGGTTTAGGGGGCACCTCGGTAATACCCAGCCAGGCTTCAGAGCAGCAGCAGGCCCGCGAGCTTCCCGCCTGTGCGGCCTCTCGGAAATACAATTTCCATGAAGTTGTCTAAGCTTGGGGTGATGGCGAAGGACGGTGACTGCGCCGCGTGCCTCAGTAGACTGATGAACGCCTTGCCTTGAATGTTAGGAGGGTAACGCTTCATTTGTAGTTTCGGATTCCAGTCATCTACTTCTGTTCTTTCTCGCAAACTAAAAAGTAAAATTAATTCCCTTACCTGGTATTTTCTTCCCCAAAAGAAAATTTATATGCATTGCACATTGTAATTATTATAATGGGTTTTTTAATAAATGGAACAGATTGAACTTTCTACATCTCCCAATGCAAGACAGTCTCCAGCTCTTGAATATTCTATGAATATTAACTGAAAAATTTGTAGTTCCTTTTTTGCCTCCTGTCAATGCGGTGGGTTGACCCTGGCTGGATGCCAGGTGCCCACCAAAGCCGCTCTTTTTCTCCATCTCCATCGATAGGACAGGGGAGAGAAAATATAAAGAAAAGCTTGTGGGTCAATGTAAGGACAGGGAGATCACTTACCAATTACTGTCACAGGCAAAACAGACTCAACTTGGGGAAATTAGTTTAATTAATTAACAATCAAATCAGAGTAGAATAATGAGAAATAAAACCAACTCTTAAAAACACCTTCCCTCCACCTCTTCCTTCTTCCTGGGCTTAACTTCACTCCCGATTTTATCTACCTCCTCCCAGCGGCACAGGGGCACGGGGAATGGGGGTTGCAGTCAGTTCATCACACGTTGTCTCTGCTGCTCCTTCCTCCTCAGGGGGAGGACTCCTCACACTCTTCCCCTGCTCCAGCGTGGGGTCCCTCCCATGGGAGACAGTCCTCTACGAATTTCTCCAACGTGAGCCCTTCCCATGGGCAGCAGTTCTTCACAAACTGCTCCAGCGTGGGTCCTTTCCATGGGATGCAGTCCTTCAGGAACGGACTGCTCCAGCGTGGGTCCCCCATGGGGTCACAAGTCCTGCCAGCAAACCTGCTCCAGCGTGGGCTCCTCTCTCCACGGGTCCACAGGTCCTGCCAGGAGCCTGCTCCAGCGTGGGCTTCCCACGGGGTCACAGCCTCCTTTGGGTGCATCCACCTGCTCTGGCGTGGGGTCCTCCACGGGCTGCAGGTGGATATCTGCTCCACCATGGACCTCCATGGGCTGCAGGGGGACAGCCTGCCTCACCATGGCCTTCACCATAGGCTGCAGGGGAATCTCTGCTCCGGCGCCTGGAGCACCTCCTCCCTCTCCTTCTTCCCTGACCTTGGTGCCTGCAGAGTTGTTCCTCTCACATATTCTCACTCCTCTCTCCCAGCTGCTGTTACACAGCAGTTTTTACCCTTTCTTAGATATGTTATCACAGGGGTGCTACCAATGTTGCTGATGGGCTCAGCTTTGGCCAGTGGTGGAACCATCTTGGAGCTGGCTGGCATTGGCTCTGTCCGATATGGGGTCAGCTTCTGGTGTCTTCTCACAGAAGCCAGCCCTGCAGACCCCTGCTACCAAAACCTGGTCACATAAACTCAATACAGTTAAATTTTTGCACTCTTAAGAGTATCAATGCAAGAGTTAAAGTCAGTATTCCAGTATCACTTCCTCAGTGAAGTACTCTGTGGCCACAAATAGCTTACGAGCCACGTATTACCTAGGATCCTTTTGGCACAGGACAGTGGTGATTCACAGCCAGGTGCTCGTCTGTTCCCTGCTAAATGCTTTCAGACTTGCTGCTTTCTGGATTACAGGGGCCTGTTCTGCAGGTATGGTCTGCCTGCCTTGTCTGTAGTTGACTACACATCTGGTTGTATTATCTAGTGATGGTTTACTCCTGGCAACTGTTTTTAAACTTGTGTGCTATTCTTTAATTTGTTGTGAGTTTTCATTATATATGGCTAAGTTATTTTTTAAACCAAATAGCTGAAAGAGTAGTGGTGTCTGCCCTAAATGCCAGATGTAGTTAAGCAGGGAGGTTTTGCTGCCTGTTGTTTTATGAGTTTCTTTAGGTAAAGGCCACTTACTGTTAAGAGAGCAACACAGTACTGATACGTTTTAGACTGTGGTAGCAGTGTTAGCTTAAGCAGCTTCCCCAGCTGTGTCTGCCCTTGTGCAAGCCCCAGGGCTCTTGTTTGCTTGCCAGCATGGTGAACTGAATGGGATCTCACAAGATGGCTTGAGAAGCAGTGGCTCATCTGAAGCCACAGCCTGAGCTGGCTTTAAACAGGCTAGCTTGCATTCTTATGGCAACAAAGGGTTAGGCAAAACAAGACCTACAACTTCAGTAAGAAGGAAGTTTGGCCACGTGAAACCTCATGCTGCCAGCGCACATCCTGCCTCTCTTTGACTGGCAAATAAGGTATTGGAGGTTAGGTGGCAGCTGATCCCTTTTATCTGGACATAGCTCCTTCCTAAACAGTCACACTTTCTCCCATAATCTCATTACAAAATTCTCTTCTGTGCCTGCTTAGGCATTCATGTCACCACTGGGTGAGACATGTACAACTGGTATGTCAATTCATACCTTTGCTAAGGAAAGGATTCAGGGATTTCACATTTCCAGTCTAATCGCAAACCCACGCGTTCTTGCCACACAGCTCTCCCGAGGATGAACGGGCCTGTCTGATCTGACATGTTCAGAGGCCCGTGATTCATCAGCTTCTCAAAACAACCACTCAACTCTACAAAAGAACTAAAATCACTGGACGAAAGAAGAGAAATTTATATATTCCCAGGCACAAATTCTGCATCCACACCTTCTCAAACATTTTGCCAGTTTAGCCTTCTCTTTACTGTGGTCATGACATTAAGAAGAAATGATCTCAAATTTATTTATCTAAGAGATAGACACTCAACTATGCTAATTTTGTAAGCTCTCTTAATAGTCAAAGATGAGTTGATTCATCCCATTTGACTGAACACCTTCTTTTTAGAGAAGAGATTAATCCACCTGCAGTATTCAGAGGGTGGCTAACTCCAATTACAGTAGTTTTCACATAGTACGGAAATGATCCCATTTATCACATTTTGAGATATATTGTAATAGGATGTACATGAACTGTTTTAGAAATACTTTCAATACTTTCTATGGGAAGTCTCAAACAAGAATTTATTGTGATTATTGATGGGGTTTTTGCTGATGTCTATTAGGCTGCATACCCAGCACTCAAGCTCTGTCAGAGTGGTCCCTTAAAATGTGGTAGTTTCCAGTTTAGGACAACACAAAGAATTGTGATGTCCATACTACAAGTGAGTTAACTGTGTTCATTTTTTTATATTTTTTTATATATATATATACACTTTTAAATGTCATTAATTGTTTCTAACATTTCCATTTGTACGTTTGTCTTGGACTGCTACTTGGGGAAAAAGTGATAATGCGTTATGAGGCAGTTTGATAAAAATGGGGTATTTACCAGAAGTAATTGTTCCAAAATTTGTCTTTCTAGGGTTCTCTCTCCCAATCTATGAGATATGATTTTTCTTCTATTTTCTTACAGTCTCCCTCCTTATAAAAGGTGGTGCAAATACACTGAAATTAATTAATTCTGGAACTCCTTACAAAATGAAATCTTACTCTTTATTGTTCCATGACTTCAGCTTAAATGAATTAAACCTGAACAGAACAACTTCCAGGGGTGAGATGTTAATTCTGAGAAAATATTTTTGCATATACTTTCACTATACGTTTGATACAAAGGTATTATAAATATGGATAACATTTCAGTATATACAGGCAGGGTTAGTTTTTTGCTTGCCATATTGATTATGGATGGTATCCTGGAAAAACAGCACTGTCACCTAAAAGACTCAAACAAATTAAAAATACCCCAAGTATTTGAAAGCACTCTGACAAATTAACATACATTGGTAGGGTAGTATTCTGCTCATAACGGTATCTGAGGTAATTACTTTAATCTAACATCTTCAGTTAAGCCTTAGGGAAAATGCTGGTTTCTATTTTCATCAACGTGGCATGACATAGGCAGAAGCTGTGTAGTGCTCCCGAGTATTTTAAGCTTGTAAATGCAGAACACAGGCATTCTGCCTCTTAACACTAGATGGCAGACGAAAATGGGAAAATATTTCCTCGTTTTCAGAGACAGAATATTGAAAAATTAATTTGCAACTTGAATGAACATTCACTGAAAGTTCTCAAAATAATAAGAATGAAGACCATTGGACACAGACACAAAATATCATGCTTATGATAGCATGGATACTTTCTGCAGCCTTTCATTTGGCTGCAGGTTTTGGTACAAATACTGCAAATAATCAAGTAGAACATTTCTATATTATTTTCTTATTGCTTTTTTATCTCTGTTACTTCCCTTCAATATTTTGCTCTTGTCAAAGAAGAACTAAAAATTCTTGAAGCCTTAGAAAGGCTTAAACAACTCAAATAGAAAAGAAACTTTCAGAGAAAACTCTCCTTGCCAGGTAGTCGCATGGTTGTGAAATTGCCTTCCGTAAATGCAAAAAGCAGGCAGTATAAGACTTACATTACAGCTGCTTAGTATCTTTGTCTTACATCAGTTATCTGAAGTAATTAGGCTGCTTTGCTCCTTATTGTCATTGAATCTTAGAAAATAATATGTAAGTAACACGTTTGCTAAGGAAGCAACTCATTTTCATAGAATATTACAGATTGTTGTACTAGATATTATGTAATCAGTTCACCTAGCAGCCAGTGAATATTTTGAGTTGCTACCCATTCCTCTCCCAGATACATCTTCCACAAGAAGTGTAGCAGGAGGGTCGGAGTCCCCAAGGGTACATCCACACTGAATCACACATTAAAATGTGAGTTCATCTAGCTGTAGCACCACACTGATGTGAATGCTTGCAGGATTTGAGGTGCTGTGTCCACCGTGAACGAGGCAGTTGCTCTCTGTGCATGCACAAGGTGCTGTTAGTTAACAAGACAGTCTGGGATTGCTGTACAAAAACCTGCTTTGTGTTGCCTATTATGTATAGATGTGTAGTACATTTATGGGACTGATAACCACCACAGACTTCATTGCTATTAAACTGTGATGTGCATATACAGTACTAGAACAGTAACAGGTTGCAGTAAATCTTTCCCTCTCTGTGCTGCTACTGTGGCTGCACAGACCCCAAGCCAGCCTGACTGTCTTCAGCGCCGCATTGGGCAGCGTGGGCAGCCTTATGAACTATAATTGGAGAGACCCAAGTTATTCCCATGGTGTCTTCCTCTTGGGGTTGTTCCAAATGAGCAAAGTAAGTGTACAGGAACAGAAGGGTAAGTGCAAAAGTAAATATGACTTTTCTGCCTCATGGTTAGGAAGTCATCTACAAGGATGGCCATGGCTTCTGGTCTTGGTTCCTCAGATTATTCTCATTATGCAACAGCTTTTAGTATAAAATGCATATATAGGAGCAAACACCAGACTGTGGCATCCCCCTTCCCATGGGAGTGCTTTAGTCACAAGTACACAACATTATGTCCCTTTTTCCAGGGTTGTTCCTTGGTTCCATGAATCTTCCATTCTTTTCTGCATAGTCACCTAGTTTCAACATAAAGAGAAAGCAATTTCCATTCTGCCTTGCCAATAAATTGGCGAACGGGAAATTCTCTTAGGGAATCAGAAATGTGTATTTAAACCTTCTCAGGCTGGTAATAGCACTGAACCTATTTTCTTTCATCAGCTGGGCAGATATTCTGTTCAGAATAGTGTTATACTAGATATTGCCAATGACCTTCTCCCTGTTCCTCTTCCCTCCTTTTCCTGCTGTTCCTCCTCTCCCTGCCCAGGGATCTCCATTTTCTCACCCCATTTGAAAGAACTGCACAAGTCCCAGCCTGTTCCTTGAAGGAATGGTTGTAAGGCACCTTTAGAGTTACAGGCTCTGCATTTTGAATGGGTAAAGGTACCTGGCTTTCGTTCAGAGTTAAGACTCTAGATTAGAAACTGGATCTGGGATTTAGCTACGCCCCCCTCTGTTCATTTTCCTGCTTTGCTAAGTCCAAGCAGTTTCCTGCTTCGCACACAATGTAAAGGAGCTTGGATCCCTAAATCAGGGTTCTGGATCCCTAAATCAGGGTTCTGGATTCTGCTCGGGGAATTGGTACCTGAAGTCCTTTACACAGCTAGCCTTGATTTCCTGTGCCTCCGCAGCTCATAGTCAACAGTCTCTGGCCTTGATCAGCACTTTTGTGCATTCTAGAAACCTAGCTGCTAAAAACAAGAGCGTACTAATCAAATAATTATATAGTAATGAATGCAGTTAGTTCTATAGCATACTATATAATTATATAGTAATGAATAATGCAGTTGGTTACTTAGAATTTGAAATTCAGACTCATGCTAGAGGTCATATTACAATTCTTTTTCAGCCCCCTGTGATTACTTTAATAGTCATTCTGTTGTCGTTCAGCACTCAAGAACTGATAGATGTGAATTTTGTTACTGCAGCATCTGGTTGACACTATGATTGTGCAAGTGCCAAAGTTCTTGGCATGAATGGAAGGAGGTCAAAACACACAGTCTTTTTAGGTCCACTGGAATTAAATCACTGTCCTCATAGTTTGCAATTGCTTATCCAATATCGTCAGAGAAACTCAGTCATTGCTATTTACTTGTCTTTTAGTTAAAACATTGATATATGTCTGACCTTTGCACCAGACCTTGAGGTCTTATAGTAGGTTCCATCTTAGCGTTTTTCCCTTTATTAAAAACTCTGTTTATCATTTCTCATCTGTGGAAAGAGTACTTTGTCATTCTTCTTCAAAAACAGTCCCTCATAGTTCCTTCTCCTGAAGTTACATGTTATTTCTCCATTTTTGTTTGCTCTGACCAGCCTCGGTGAGGCTCCTTACCTGTCAGTTGTTTTCCATGGCCCTGGTGGCAGGTGAGCTGGCAGGCCATTTAGTGTCTGAATAGAGAATCCAGACTGCCTGGAATGCTGCAAATGAAAAAGATGCTTTTTGGCTGAAGCCTACGTACCTGATTTATAATGATTTATTTCTATCTGAACTTAAAGTAGCCTGATGAAAGTTGTAGAAGTACCAGTAAAAGCTCAGGATTGTACAGGTAAACACTGTTCATTTAAGTTGCACAAAATTTTACAGCAGCAATAGGAAAAGGGCGTTATTTAGAGAATGATGTACAAGCTGTGGAAGATAATTCTACTACCATAATTCAAGTACCTGAATTAAGCAAACCAGTTCCAGGCTTTGAGCCGAGTGGGACTCTCAATTGCTGCTGTCAGTAATGTCTCTGAAATCAGAAGCATGCCCAAAGAATGAGGTCACCACTGGTGAATAATAAAGCTTTTACTGAAACAGGTTAAAAAGTTGTTCTTTCAGACATAATCTCCTTAGGGATTAAAGAGAGGCACGTAGTAATGTACGTAGTTAGTGGTACTGTTTTATGATGAGTGCCTGTGACACGCCTAGTTACGAGTCACAGGGGGCTCATACCCGTTGTTTTTTCTCTGGCTTTAATGCCTGTGGCTAATTCCTACTGAAGGATGCACTTAATTTAGGAGAGTCTTGTTCCAAAATATTGCCTAACAGTAATTATAGTAGTTTGATGCGTTGCAGTCCTACATTTTAAGAATATAGATCTGGATTTGTTGTTATGTAGCTTTTCATCTTGCTAAAGTAACTTCCCCTTCCTTTAAACACACAGTTAACCTACTCATCTGGGAAGTGAACATAGTTTCACGGGAAGTGAAAGGCATCCAGGTGGCGTGTGTGTGTGTCTCTGTGTGTGTGTGTGTAGGGGAGCAGCTTTTGCACACACATACACATGCACACACACACACACACAACATAGGCATGTGTACCACTAAGAGCTAGATCCGCTTTGAAGGGTTTAAATTCCAGTTTTGGATAGAAACAGGGTGAGCAGGACCGAACGTTGTCCCATGTTCATTATAATGTTAATTTGAAAAGTTAAGGCTAGTTTGTAGTGTGTCTGGACTGGAAATTGGTGAGATTTTGGGTTGTCCTGACATTTTCTAATAGTCTTTTGGATTTCCTAAAAGTTCTCCTTCCTGCCCAAAAGGGTTTTTGTCCAAATCGAAGCTTAACTCTTTCTGAGGAATGGAGTTATTGGCACTATTCATCATTTTGTGTCTTCTCGTGTTGTGACAACAGCGTTAGTAGCTGCCTACATTGCATGATTGTATGTATGCTGTCTGCTATACTGTCTGCAATACATTTTTCTGTATCTTTTGTCAGCACATTGGCTTTAGCTGATGTATTTGAGGCCGCTTTAGTTCCGTAGACCCTCTCTAGTAACTTTCTAACTATATAGGGTTGGAGTGAATCATTAAACCTGGTGCAAAGAACCTTGTATGTTAATATAACTATTGAATTAGTGGTGGGATTTTTTTTTTTTTTTAAGGAACCAGAACTGTAGGAAGTTGTACCAGTACAGCAGCAGGAAGGTGTACATAATTATAGTCCAGTAAAGATGACTTACAATGAAGTAGTTTATCCACTGCACTCTGGAAATAAGCAGTATTTTAATATTGAAAAATATGAATCCACCTTGCTGTCGATGCATCCGTGCTACAAGCTAAATCCTTGAACAGTACTTATGTGTAACTTTCACTAATCTCCTGTGTGAAGAATCCATTTGCTAGCCATTATACTACTTCCAAAAGGAGTTCTCATTACGTTTCATGCTACTGGTATGTATTTACATTATTTAATACATGTCCTTGAATGTATTCTCCATCACTAGGGCAATTTCAATGCAATACTATGGTAACTCTTTTTATCTACCCTAGAATATATTGCTAAGTAAATGATCTATGTGAAAATATATTAAGAAGTAAATGTTTCTACCATCTTCTTGATAACTGAATCTTTTACTGCACACTCTAGTCCTTTCCACCCAATAAGGTCTATGGTAGCTGGTTTTTACATTTTAATGTTTGAAAAGAAATAGAATCACAACAGCACTAAGGAAATAATTTTTGATTTCTCTAAAATCCTCTAGAGACGTAGCCAGCCATGCAAAAATTTGCTTTTCTTAATTAATTAGTTTTCATTACTTGACAAGTGCAGTAGCAATAATCTACTAGCTGTTCAAATCTACAGAATCTCACAGAGAAAAGAGGCAGACCTGGGTTTCTTAAATCAAAAGCAGACAGCAGTATTTTCCACTTGATCTTTTCTTAAATAGGAACCATTTAGAACTTGTTTATGCATTCCAAAGTAAAAGAGTGCAAACCTATATTATCTTCACAAATTCTATTTAATGAATAATGTCTGTCATGAGGTGAAACAGTTGCTGGTTTTTAGAAGTTGGCGGGGGGGATTAACACTAAAATGCACGTATTTCTGCTTCAGTATATATTCCTTGCCTGGCTTGGCAAAAAGCATCTGCAATGCACTGTAATTCACGCAGTTTTTGGAAGACAGAGATTGTTCAGTCTGGCAAAGATTTGGTTATACCAGCCTACAAGTACTTTAAGGGCAGCTACGGAGTTAATGGAACCAAATTCTTCTCAGTGGTGGCAGGTGATCTAATAGGGGACAATGGCCACTGTGGGAGGTTCTGAAGGAGCATTAGGAAGTAATTCTTCACCAAGAGCACTGGAACAGGCTGCCCAGAGAGGTGGAATTTCCATACTTGAAGGATTTCAAGACCTGGCTGGACAAAGCTGTGTCTGACCTGATCTAGTGATGGTAATAGTCCCACTTCAGTAGTCAGTTATGCTCTGCAGGAAGACCTCAAGGCATCCCTTCCAACCAATATTTCTGTGATTCTGTGATTCTATGATTAAGGTACTCAGGCTAGTATAGTCAGTGTGGCTGCCGGAGGAGAAATTGTGGCTGAGATTTGCCTAAATCTGAGCTTTGAAAATATCTCCTTGAACAACAACGTGACTTGAAATGATTACCCAGCTACAGGCACAGAAAAAATGCTTACCTGATTTACATCATGTATAGCCTCAGTAAATTTAGATGGGTTACTTGACAGTACCACAGATTTAAAGTGTCAAATACCAGAGGAAGGATGAAGGAATTATTATTTGGATAATGTTGGAATTTTGCAAATGGCAACAATAACAACAAACCAGGCAATATCTCATCTTCCAAGATATATTTAAAAAATAATACACTGAGGAAACTACATGGAAAGATTTTAGAAAGTTAAATTGTTCCACAATCCTAACACAACGATAAGGTAAAACCTATGCTAAATGAGTCTTGGGCCACCTCAGTATACCCTAGGGCAACTCAAACAGTAGTCAGTACCTACACTTAGGGACTGAACTGAAGCCTTGATTTCCTTTGGATATGATGGAATTTGGGACACACAGCTCACACGTAATCTGTAGTTTTCCTACAAGTGGTTATTCCCCTCTACTCAGCACTCGTTATACCATGTCTGTAATACTGCTTTCAGCTGTGGAGCCCCTGCATGGGAAAGGGGGCTGTGAAGGTGATCAGAGCGCTGGAAGATGTAACCTGTTGCGGGAGGCTGAGTGAGCTGGGCTTGTGCTCTGCGCCAGCGGGGTGCAACAATAAAGGGTGTGGTAAAATAGCTGTTTTCATAAGATAGGATAAACCCAGGAATATAGATAGCGAGGAAATCTTAGGTCCCTTCCAATGCTGGGAACCCCACTTTTATGCAGCATCGGACAGACACCAGATGGATCTTCCCCCGGCATGCTGCACAGATGCTGTCTGTGGAGGGGTTCCTCCTCCCTCCCACGCCGTGGAGACTTACGTAGCAAACAGTCATATATCTTCTCCTGACAGGCTGGGACATCATCTCTGTCATACCATTCACCAGCACACAGCACAGGCTTTAAGTACAAGGCCCAGTAGAGCAGACATGTCCTTTTCAAGATCACTAATTCCTCGAATACCACATCTTCCGCAGGGCTCCCAATACAGCTTCTTCAGCCTGGAGGAGAGGCAGCTTCAGAGGGCCTAACAGTGCCCCCCGGTACCTACGGGGAGGGTGGCAAGAGGTCCGAGCCAGGCTCTTACTGACGTCACGGCAGAAGAATGAGAGACAGTGGTCAGAATCAGGGGAAGGTCTGGTGGCACATAAGCAAGCTTTTCCACAATGAAAATAATTAAGTGTGCAACTGGTTACCCAGGGGGGTTGTGGGGTCTCTGCTTTTGGAGGTTTTCAAGACCTGACTGGACAAACTCTAAGTAAACTGGCCTCAATTCAGTGTTGTCACTGCTTTGAGCAGCTGTGTGATTCTGTAATTCTAAGCAGACACCTAAATTTAAGTCTTAATCCGTGAGCTGAATCCCTCCCTACTATCTATCCAACAAACATTAGATGGGAGGCCACAGTGAGAAATTCAGCAGAAGTTAATTAAAATGTGCCTTCCCACACTACTGAAAGTAAATAATTTGGGGAAAGAATTTAACTTGGACAGATATGGTTAGGAATGAAGCAAAGCTGGGCAACAGGAGAAGGACATTATTGGAGTAAAAGAACAGCTAAGACTACTTAAACATTTTCATCTGTTATCCTGATTTTCTTTTCTCACCAAGTTATATTCAATATAACATTATCCTGAATGTCTGTTAGCGTGGATGAAAAAGATGAAAAGGGCACAGTTAGAAAGTTACGAAACCATTAACATATATTGAACTGATTATATGCAAGATGGAGTAGAGTCTTACATCACTAGGACAGCTTGTACAAGGAGGGCCGCCTCCTTTTTTATAAACATTGTAAAGGGTCCTTGTTGCAGAGTGTGCTTGCCCTTTAACCTATGTCTGCACGCCGGGTCTGACTCCTATTATAGCATGTCTGCTGCCCAGATGGTGGGTGCTGTGTACATGTGTATGCCAAGGAAGAGTTGCCAGGGATCTTGTTGAACTATTCTAGGTGTAGGTGCATTTGCCTGAAGTATATGCCTACCCATACATTATACATTGTGAAAATCATACAAATATATGCTTCTGGTACTATATTCTGGTTAGTCTTCCAATGGTATCCCAGAAGTGACTTATGTTGCATATTCTGGTCTTTTTACATATAATTCCTTGATCATCTTTCAGATCATGAAATGTAAATTTATCTTCCATGTCTGACCCTGGGCTTAGTTTTCTATTCAGCATGTTCGTGTTTCAACCCACTTAGTCCTAGCTCTGCCTAGATATAGATGGCTACCCAGTATCCTGCTAGAAGAATGAAGACCCCACCTGGCTTTTTGTTAACTCATGGAGTGAGGATGGTCAAAGTAAATGATTTGGGGGCACACACCTGAAATTTTGTCTCCATCTGAAGGCAGAACTGGAGATCAACCAGCCTGCTCTGCAGTACAGTGTTTGCCATCAGCAGAATTGCCAGGGATTCATGGTCTGTGGCCAATTCAGTTATTCTTCTGGAAGTTGTTGGGTGAAGGGAGGTCAAGGGTAAAGGCAAACTCATTTGTTCCCTTATGGTCTTGCCATGCTCTTTCCCACTAATAGGGATAGATTCCAAACTGGAGGGAAAACTAAAAGGAAACAACCTCAGGAATCCAAGTTTCCTACAAATAGGCTTCCATTTAGGAAAAAATTATCAGGTATATTAGATTAAGTTGTTGTGATTCATACTCTTTGCAAAATGGTCATAGAGAAAAGCTGTTGTAGACTCAGGCAGCTGCAGCAGTGTTCAGCCAGATCTGGATTATGGATACTTACAGCTGCTGTTGGTGGCAAAGTTTCCTGAGGTTGTTCAGCTTGTCTGTTGTCTGTTCTCATAGCCTTACACTTGCTTGAGATATTAACATCAGTCCCATGGTGGGATGGAAGGGGGAGGGAGGGAGAGAAAAGTGATCATGCTGTTTTTATAAACTGTTGTAGTCTCTCTCAGCATCCTGTTTATGAATTTTGCCCTTCCCCTGTCTGTTGATACATGAAAACATATAGTGCCAAAGAGATGGTAGTCTGTGAGATTCCTCAGGTGGTTTTACAACATAGTCATGATCACAGCGATTAATCAATGTAGGTGAAGTATTATGTGCTATACATGCAGCATGGACATGCTTTTAACCTTACCGGTTTCCTCTTCAGAAAGACTTCAAATTGCCAGTCTCCCGACTGTAACCAAAAGGATATGAATGCTCTAGCTTCAGACAAGATTGCATAAATATATGTGTTATCTTTCATATTAAATTAATTCATTTTATTAAATCCATCTTTTGTGATTAAGACGGCAGACTGAGGGAGCAAAAATAAAATTAAATCAAAATTGCTTTTTTTATCTGACACTAACACTATGCAGAAATCATACTGGAAGACAAAGAACAATGAAATTCTTGTGGCCATGATACAACTTACTCCACAAAGGTAAAAAGGATTAGGTACTGAAAAATTACTTCCCAGCCTTTAGCACTACAGTAGAATAGAGACCCTTGGAAATTGTTTCATTGTAGAGACCTTTTCCTCAATTGGATTTCCCACTGAATTTTCACTTATTTTTCTATTAAATTCTCAGTAGACTCACAGTCCCATTAAAAGTAATTTATTTCACATGTGTTATTTTTCATTTTGCTGAGAAAAAACCTCTAAGTCTTGACCCGATCTTGAAATAAAAGCATTATTTTTAGGGCAGTTAATTTTTTTTTTTCTTTCCAGAATCAGGTGACCCTAAAAAAGAGAAGGAAAAAAAAAGCTATGGAAAAATGCATTTCTTTGTCTCTGCTGCATTTAGGATGTGGTTGTGCCCCAGGAGCCTAGAGAATTGCAGTTATGATGCGCCTGAGCTCAGGGGCCCAACTTTCCGTCTACGTATAAACATTCCTCCCGCTTCAGCTGAAGCATACACTTCTGGTTTGCGTAAAAAAAATATTTGCAAGAACTCTCCCGAGTAAGATCATTTAAGTATGATTTTGGCCACAGCTATTTACAAATTTGGGCTTTGACTGAAGTGAATAATTGAATTACGCTGAGCCTCTGAAGTTTGCCTTTTATTTATATATTTCTCCCAATTGTGTGGCTCAGTCTGCCATTGGCTGCAGTCCCTGCAGCCTACCCGAGGGCTTTGCAGTTACATAAGGCTCTGCTGGGAGCCTATATAAAGCCTTTTTGCATGCCAGCAAGAGACAGAATTTTATCAGGATCCAGGTCCCACTGCATTAGTTCCCACAAGCAGGAGGAGATTTGCTTGAAGACATACTGAAACCTGAACCCGGGCTGGTTTGTTTGCTAGCCAGTGCTTCACAGCTGTCAACCTGAGTCGCAAGTAGCAGCTACTGTAAGTAGCTTCTGTGCACTATGAAGAATTTTTCATTTCCTATGCAGGATAACACACATCAGACTGAGAGTCCTTCTCCTCACAGATTCCTGAGTTTGACAAATCAGTCAGATCCTGTTGGAAGACCAGAAAGAGATGAGCAATTAGCTCAAGTAGAGATTGCTGTACTGGGGGTCATATTTCTGACAGCGTCTGTGGGCAATTTTATTCTCATACTGGTGCTGTGGCGAAGAAGAAAGAAGCTCTCTAGGATGTATGTATTCATGCTTCACCTCAGCATCGCTGACTTAGTGGTAGCCTTTTTTCAAGTGCTGCCTCAACTCATATGGGATATTACAGACATTTTCATAGGGCCAGATTTCTTGTGCAGAATTATCAAGTATCTACAGTTGCTGGGCATGTTTGCCTCTACTTATATGATAGTGGTCATGACAGTGGACAGATATCAAGCAGTTTGCTACCCTATGGTCACTTTCCAAAAGAAGAGAGCTCTCTGGAACATCCCCATTTGCACCAGCTGGTCTATATCACTGATTCTTAGCTTACCACAGGTATTTATCTTTTCTAAGACTGAAATATCTCCAGGTATCTTTGAATGTTGGGGTGAATTTATTCAGCCATGGGGCCCAAGGGCATATGTGACTTGGATTTTTGTAGTTATATTCTTCATTCCCTCAGCCATCCTTATCATGTGCCAGGTTAAGATTTGCAAAATAATCAGAAGAAATATATATGTGAAAAACCAGAATGAATATGAAGTAACAAATCAGAAGCAAGTCCTGCCATCCCGAGCAAGCAGTGTGAACTGTATTTCAAAGGCTATGATCAAGACTGTAAAAATGACAGTGGTGACAGTTATTGCGTATGTTCTCTGTTGGTCACCTTTCTTTATCGCACAGCTGTGGTCTGTGTGGTTCCCCAGTGTCGTGACCGAAGGTAAGATACTCTTCATCCTCTTTCA
>WAAD01003507.1:32095-61310 GCA_013389945.1 Fregata magnificens | reverse complement strand
ATTACATGATCAAAATATCTGAAATAGAAACGCTTCAAGGAATTGCCTGTGTCATTGTACTACTGGATTTGCAGCAAAACACGTTGAAAGCCTCAGAAGGTATACGTTTGCAAGGAAAACAGGCATTCAAATTGCATGCAAATAGTCATCCAGATCCAGAACTGACATAAGTCACAGTACTGCTCTGAGACTGCAGTGGAGCTGTGCCATTTTACACCACCCGGTCTGGCCTCTGGTATTTAAAAAGTATAACTTCTACTACTTACATTTCTGCATTGCTCATATATTTGTTACTGGCTCTATAAATAATTTGGTAGAGCTTGATTTCTCAAATAACAGTGGCTCAATGTGTTCTGTAAAAGTCTGAGAGCAATATTAACCGTCCATATTTCAGATATTTTGATCATGTAATGAATGAAATGCCCAAACTACTTACGTTCAAAAATGAATGCTCACTGTCTGTAATGTTCAAAACAATTATATTTTCATCTCTCAAGTGCTTTCTTTCTGATTTTTTCATTTTCTTTCCCCTGAGATCAGTCCTGCTGTTAAGAAAAATAAAGGTTACTGTGCTACAGTGTCAAACTACAGGCTATGGACACTTTTAGTTTCAGTCCATCAGAAGGTATTTGAACACAGGTATTCCTGCTTTTTTTCTTAGTAAAGTGGATTGGGCTGCATTTTCCAGTTGTAAGTCATTATCCGGCATGGC
Organism: Fregata magnificens; assembly: GCA_013389945.1. Lineage (NCBI taxonomy): Eukaryota > Metazoa > Chordata > Aves > Suliformes > Fregatidae > Fregata > Fregata magnificens. The sequence continues at coordinate 60,598 of WAAD01003507.1, read as the reverse complement.
CTGCCCTGCCTGCCCCACGGACAGCACTGACCCCTGAGAAACACACTCAATTAGTTTTGATAATTCTTTTTTTTCTAATAAAGTGTCCTTTACAGGACTCTTCTTCTTTCTTAAAGAAAAAGACATTTAAAAATATAGTGAAATTTTTCTCTCTGTAAATTTGGCCGTCAATTTTCTTGGGAGTTATATTTTGAACATCTTGTGGCCTTGTTTTCCTCTCTATTTTGATTCTTCAGCTGGGCTATATCTTTTCCAATTCCCTGTCACTTAGATTTCCAATAGGCATTACAGTGTCTCATTAAGAGGGATGACTGTGAGACATCACTGTAGTCTGGCCAGGGTGTTTAATCCATATGGGAGAATCAGAAACTTGAATGTACAAGTCCCTGGAGGCACTGTGGAAGTACGTGCAAATGAAAAATCCAATTATCAGATGAAAGCCTTCCTCATCAATTCCGAGATTCTGTTTTCTCGCACAAATAATTTCTGAGCAGAAAAATACGGAGCATACAAGTTCACACTCTTGAAGTGAATGGCTATGTTGTTGATACTGGCACTGCAGTATAGTTTCTGGTTATGTGGGGTTTTTTTTTAACTTTCCAGTGTTTTGTTACTACTTGGGAAAGGCAGAGTTCAGTAAGAGGAATTAGGTTCTTTCTTAAAAATTATTGGTTTATGATTTGCAGTACAGATAAGAAGAATCAAAGGCAATGTAATCTATCCATTCTGTATAGATTTATTACAGACCCCCCCTCCAACCTAGTAGAATGGAAGGAAATTGCTGACATGTGTTTTGCATTCTTTACAGTATATTTTGATAATTCTGTTATTCTACAGAACTGCTGTTGTATTTTCATAGCCAGTCCCGGTTTGGATACTTGTAAATGGTGAATACTGAAGCCAGCAGTGTCGGGTGATAATACTTCTTAATCTTTCAATGAAATGATGCTGACAAATTGTAAAGACGGTGCAAAAACTGCCAGTTTCACTTTGATCACTTAGTTCTGACAATGGTAACTGGTTATAGGGTCAAATAAACTGCTCCTATCTCTGTGTTGTTGGGGGAAGACTGGCAGTGTAAGGTGGAGACCCAGATTGGAACTGGCAGAGTTTATGATGTGAGGCAGACACGGCATGCAGACATGGCTGTGTTGTCTAGTTCCCAAACACATGGCCAGGATAAAAGTATCCTCAAGAGCTTGCGAATGTTAGCTGTTCTTGGCTGAAGAGTATCATGAGCAGACAAAGGCAAAGCAAGATGATCCAGCTACTCAGTTCTTTCAGCCAAAACCAATTTGGGTCGGATTCCTAAAAGTAACCAAAAAAAAAAAAAAAACCAAACCAAGCAAGCCACTTTCTGTTGTCTTCACAAGGTAGGGATTTGGCCCTGAATGCCCTGGGTATCTATGGGAAACATCCATGATTGTGAACCAGATGATTCATACATGCAGTAAAATTGGATTGCAAAGGAAAACAATTCAAATGGGAAATTGATTACAGTAAGGCGGTCACAAATAATTTAGTTACTACTGTATTAGCTGATCCATATAGGTTTGAATTGAAAGGAAATCACACTGTTGGAAAATCAGAAATAAAACCTGATGTAATTCATGTTACCACATCAAAACGCCAAATGCCATCCCAAAACCCGCCTCTTCAGACCTATGTGTGTCAACCCCAGGCCCCTCTATGCTCTCATGGTCTCAGGTAGAGCCTCATGATCTGCAATACAGTTCCCAAACTCTACCTGCTCTAATCTCTTGCAGAGGTACCTCAGGTTGTCTTCACCTTGCCTCTCTGAAACAAAAGGATAGAAGCTGTGTCTTTTTCTTGGGCTTATATGATACTCCTGCTATTGCCACTTGAGGTCTTTCTGAGGGTCGTCTCATTAAGAAGGCAAATTCTGGGCATCTTTACAAGCCCTCTGTAAAATTTCCATTACTTTGCGCTTCACTTTTTCAGGAACGAAAGAAAGAATAGACTTTGGGTGAAACTAAGTAGGCCATACCCACTCCCTCTTGCTTCCGTTTCTTGCCAACACAGCAGACCAAAGCATATGCTTTCCACCAGTAGGTCACAGCAACTAATTTAACTAACCTATTCTATCATCCAGCTCCATAATGAATTTTGGAGGTAATGAAACTCTAACCAAAGGCTTGTTGAATTTCCATCCAAATGTTGCCCTAGAGATACAGTGCAAACATATTCAAGTGCTGTTGTATTCATCAAATGCTTTTTTATATCATGACTGACACTCTGAAAGACCTTCAGAATTGTGGATTTATGTTTCTTGCATCCATTTCAGTATACTTACCAAAAATTGTTAAAATCGTGTACCCAAATTTTAGCAACAAATCTCCTGAATTCTGAGTTAACAACACAGGAATCAGTAGGACCTTGTGGAGGAAACATTTCAATACCATCTGGGAAAGAAGTTTGAAAAAATGCCAAACAAAAACATTTGACCCTGAAAAGCTATGGAAATTATGGCTGGGGAGTTGGATACAACTAGAGACAGACATCCCCTTACATCCCAGTAACCACTTTTCAAGATAATTGATGCAGTAACAGATATCAAAACCAGATACAAGAGGACTTGATATTATTGTCATCATTGTCGTTGTCATCATGATCATCATTATTTAAACAAAATCAGCATATGACCTACAGTAAGTTTTAAAACAAAACATAAACTTGGCACAGTGCAACATATGTAGACCAGTTCTGAAGCTGAAATAATATAAAAGGCATGATTTCAATCACAAAAGCAGCTTTTATGTCTAATATTGCTATTTTATTTAGCTAAAAAGATAGATATATGTTCTTTGGTTCCAAGATTATTGTTCTGTGCATTGAATTCCATGAAGCTACCCAAAGATGAATTTTGGCACAAAACATTAAAAATTTGTTTCATGTTGATACGTTTAGTCATGTATATATTAAAAGAAAATTCTTGCTTTAATATGCTGGTCTTGTATTCCTTAGCTTATTCTTGAGTTCAGTGATTATCTATATCACCACCTTTGAAGAGGTACTAGGAATAAATTATCTGCTAGCTATCACAGTATATTGGAAATGTTTGCCCATGTCTCTAAATGTGTTAATAGATGTCTGGCCTCAAATGATTTAATGCTGAGTGGCTCCAGCTTTTGACTTACTGATGGGAAAAATTGTACTTCATCATGGAGAATAGAAGCCTTCTGGCAAGCACAGTCATGATGTGAACGCACTGCTTATTGATACATTGAATACAAATTCCAGTCTGCTGGTGATGTGATTCATATTCCTGATCCTCTGTTGACAAGACTGATGCAATCTCATGTTCTGAGATGGTATGTGTTCAGCTGTAACTATCTGTTCACAAAAAATATGTGAGCAAAACCTCACAAAATAAATCCTTATTTTCTCCTCAGTACCTGGGTATCTCAGAGTTTAATGCATTTGCTGTGAAAGAAGCGATTAAAAACTCTACTGTAGCATTTGGGCTTGATTTGTGTTTCCATTCACACAGAGGAGTAATACTGGATTGTATGACACTTACATGTAGACTGTATTAAAGGAATGATATGATGGAAAGTCAAACACTTAGAGCTCCAGAAGTGCCTGAATGTCAGTATGCATGTGCTTAGTACACTAGTTAATGACATGGAGCTGCCATAGGGCTGCTCTGCTGCTGCTCCTGCAGATCCTGGATGGAACATGCCCAGGATCTACACAGTCTGTGGGAAATTTCCCTGCCAAAGGCTCCCTGATGAGGATGTGGAAGATCAAATAGGAGTAAGATGTCATATAAAAGCTCCCTCAGAGGGCACTAAAAGTGCACATGTACTAAAGGTGGCTAAAGTATGTTGTGTTTATTTAGATTGCTAACAGTGATGACAACAGATGATCAGAACTGGACCACGTGTATTATTGACAAGGCTGTCTGCCCATGGACATACGCACACAAACAGGCAAAGTGATAAAGAAGTATCTCAGGTGATGTCCATATTGGAGGCACTAGCACAGGCATATCCTTAGCTACTTCTTGTGCTTTTTTTGTGACGAAACAGTGCACTGAACATCCAACTGGGCATGAACAAAATAAAGCGAGCGACTAGTGCATTGGAAGTTGATGTCATTGCATAGTGCATACAGATGACTGCAGGCAAGTCCTGTGAGGGTGCCACTGGCTGTTTTGGGAGCCCAGAGGGCAGAACTGCTCTGCCCAATGCTCTCCCCACCTCCACTTCTTCACTATTCCATGAGACTAAAAGGAGGAGATGACATGTGGTTGCATCTCTGCAACATACTAAATGTATAGATGTATAAGTGTCTTTATCTTTTGACTCCCTTTCCCCACAATGTCACCATAGTCTGATACTTTTGGTAGAAACGCCCTAATGATTCTGCAAGAGAAGGAGGTTACCCTATGATAGAGGTTTTGTTCTGCTGAGGATGAGACAGTTAAGTTCATCTTACTTGCAATTTAAGCAAGGACTGTCTCTAAGCTGTGAAGTGAATTTTGTTTTTAATTACCCGGGGACACTATAAAAAATACATTTTCAGTCACTGAAATACAGGAACCAGACCGACTGAATACCTGACTTAGGTTCAGATTTTCCTTTAATAAAGATTCTTTTCTATAAATCAAAAAAAGATGAAAGGAATATCATAAATGTAAAATTAGGTTAATCCTATTGAGTTTTAAGCTGTGTCAAGGCTGTAAGATAGAATTAATTCATTGGTAAAAGACAAAGAGTTAACTTGAGACTTTGATCAAAAGAAATACAGTCTTTTATGTGCATTATCTGTAAAATATCTGGAGGCACAAAAGGGCTGTCCTTACAATGCTATCAAATACTGTTGTATAAATCAATAAGATAAATCCACCATTTTGTAACAAAAACATCCGTGTCAGAAATAGATGTGGTTATATGTTAAAATTTAGTCTAGTGATTTGATACAAACTGCATAAGTTGTAATACTCTGGTTTTTTTCCATACTGCTCTCCAAAGCTGAATTTTCTCTGCCTTCAGGTTAAGAAATCAACCAATTACAAGTTTATACATGCATTTGTGTCCTGGAGGGAAATGTAGAGTTGATTCAGACAAAAATCTCAGAAATGAACTGCATTCAAATTGTTCATCAACCTCCGGCATCTGTAAGAGAAAGAAATTGTGCAAACAGTATTATTTTTCCTAGAAATGTCAACATTTCTGTTAACACTGAACATTATGAAAATATATTGTAAGTATGCTATGTAGCTAGAAAATGTCACAATATCCATAACCCTCAAAGTTAATATTTTAGCATTGTGTAATTTCACATTGTTATCAAATGATGATTTACCTTGTAATAATGAGAATGGGAAAATAGGAGTGGAAATACTTCTTCAAATTCTACTCTGAAAATTCTTTTAAAATCTGCTTCTTTAAATTCTACTCTTCACAGAACGCCCCAGAACTCTAAAAATTAATAAGTTAGTTCTATTAATTCAAGTTATTACAAAATGTTTCACCCCTCTGGTGTAAAAGGTAATGCAAATGATTTAGATGAGTGTTCATTAGTGGCACGAACTTTTCTACTTCATTGTGCTCCCCAAAGCTTGCTGTATGCTCAGAATGTGCATGAATCACCCAGAGATGAAAGTGCTTAATGTGCCACATGTGACAGACAAGATAAATCAGAAAACTGTCTTGGTTCAAACAAAAATCTTATCTGAACCAAAGTTTGAAACCAAGTACATATACACCTTCAGACATGCAAACAAATTCTGCATTTAACATAAAGGCAGGTCAGAGGAGAAGGTACCTAAAAAGTTTCTTCATGTCCTAGGCTATTTAGGACTAGACCACTTACTACAGGACTCAAAATCCAGTAAAGCGCAAACACAATTATTGCCCAATCCTACAACATCCCTATCAACAACAAGTTTATCACATCTATCTGGTTTAAAGCAAGGTTTGGCAAAAGGCTGCATCACATGAAAACCTGTGGTTTCCTTTTTGGCCTGTGGAGAAAATGAGGCTATTTCTTCCTGGGTAGGCTTTAAAACAATATCGTCAAACACCTTAATCTGTCACATACAGAACCCTGTTTATGAACCATTTCCATGCTATGCAATGTTAACGCAATGGTCATGTGGGCTGCCAGTGGTTTGGTTGCTGCGTAATTGAGTGGCACATTTGCAGCCTGCCTCAATACCAAGCAAATACATTTAAGGAAGCATAGACTGTAGAAAACAGTCAGTTACTAAGCAAATTTTCTGCAGCACGTACACTACAGAACAGCAAATTGTAACAGAGAGATGAAAATACAGGTTTGAGGGTCAGTGAACAATGCCAATTTGTATGACACAATTAGAAAAGCATTTGTGCTAATTTTTTCCTACCCCCTGAGAACATCTACAGACTACATAATGACTATTAAAGTTTGCAGTTTGTTCCTTGGCAGATGAACAGTTCAAATTTTAAGCTGCTTATATGACTTCTTCTTTTTTTTTTTTTTCAATGTCTGCGGTTTGAAATTGATTGCTGCTTGAACAATCTGGCACCTCTTTCTTACCAAGCCTTGTTTTTTTTCTGAAGTTTGAGAGTGTTCTGTTGGAAATTAAAGTTGTATTGACTGAATCACTCTTAAAGCCAGTGAGTATCTAGTGGGTGACAACAACCTGCCACCTTTTGGGGCTCCTAATCTTAGGTCTGGCTGAAGACATCAGGATTCAAGGTAATGCAAGGCTCTGGAAGAACCCCTGTGAACTGTCCTCAGGGGCTGCCCTGGTTCCTGGCATGCTTTTCATGATATCTGGAGGAGGGGGTGATATACATCTTATTCTTATGCAAGGGGTGTGCGGCAATATAAGTGGATTTCTGCTCCTTACTGATTTGTTTGTCAGACAGGGAAAGAATATTATATAAACCAGTTATTCTCTTCATTATCCCCCTATACTTAACGCTATGAGAAAGACCTTTAAAACAGTCTGTTAAAGATGATTTTACTGAGTGCTATATAAACAGGTAGAAAAAACCTATTCCTTCCATAAAATATTCGCTTTCTTATTTAAGACTAAACGTGACATTATCAGGCAACCAAAGATAGAAATTGTGAATCCTTTTCAGTTGGACAGTAATCTGAAAGTGTGAATATTTTCCTAACATAGTTTGTTTTATTTTCACTCTATACATCAGCTGTTGAACACAGAGTCTTCCAGCCTGCCCTGTCCTTCAGCAGTCTCAGCCCAGATACCAAAACATGACTCCCAGAGAGCAACGCTGCACTGAGAATTAACACTTGCAATTAAATGAGAGTTAATCTTTTTCTGCCTTCATCAGCTACCCATGGTACAAACACTACTGTGAAAGTTTCCTATATCTTCAAGTCACAATGCAGTGTGATATACAATGTGCATTTTAGATACCCATAGTTGTGTGGTTAAAGAAAGAGGCCAAGATATGTTCAATCTTAGCAAAAAGCAGCCTTTGAAGAGTAAGCCTTTAAAAGAACAGCTTGTTTATTGAAGAACAGAGATTAATTACAGGTATAATTTTAAATACAAATCAGTTATACTATATTCTCATTATTAGAGCTACTTTTGTTTGTCCTCCTGAATATGAACATAATGAGACTGAAATGGGTAAGAAAAGAAAGAAATGAGACGGCGGGGGAAAGGAGTGAGAGCCTTAAAAGTTTGCTTTAAATAAAGACAGGAATACAATGATCATGGAGAATAAAAAGAAATGGTACCAAGGATACCAGTGTCTGCACTTCCTTAGAAGTTCAACATAGTTTAACAGCTTTAGATATAAGCTTTCTTGTAAATCTCATGATTTTTGTATAGGTCTATTTGGAAAAGCATGTTAGTGGCTTATTCTGGGAAATTTGTCATATGGCAACAACATTAATTCTTTTGTAAAGTGTTCTTAAATGGGAACGGCAGCAAGTTTTAAGAGTGTGAAGCTTGTAAGGTTGTCTCAGTTCTAATTTTAATATCCTAGCAAGCCAGCCTACATCAACATAACTGGATGTTAAATAAAAGTGCCAGCATATAATCCCTATTTTCATTAAGCATGCCATATTTGTCTTATTGAATGTCAGTTAAAAGAACAGAGGCTTCTCAAACTAATAAGGATCCAATCACACATTGAGGGTTTGTCTCTGATCTTTGTTTGAAGAAAGTGAACTGTGAAAAGTAGTTTTATCCCTGAATTTGATTGTGAATGTGCTAGATATTGCTTTTGGTAACAATGTGGTATATTGCTGGTGATATTCACCCCAGTTCAACCACTGAGGAGAGCTCCAAAGGGGAGGAAGAAGGCAGCTCAGGCACTGGGCACCGTGGAGGCAGAGATGCTGGGCAGAGGCTGCTGGAAGCCTGGGAGCCTTCTGATGGGCAGGCAGTGGAGCTGGGAAGTAGTGTCCTACTTGCAAAGAACCAGTGGCAGATGCAACCTGTGTTTCTAGGTCTTGGCTGCAGACCGAGTCAGGATGAAGGGTCCAAACAAGACCCGCAGCAGGACTGAATATTTGCTGTGGATTTGTGGTCAAGTGTGTGATTACTTGAGGAAAATGGGTAGGTTTGAGTAAGCATTTGTGAGGCCAGAGCAGATGTCTTCCATCCTCCATCCTGGGTTATTTCTCAGATATGAGATAACAATTGCTTTTAACTTTCCTTTAACATTGCCAGAGAAATGTGTATAAAGTATTTAAATTTATTATTGTTTGTAGCTATCATAATAAAGGAATTTATGGAAGTTCCTGGGAATCCGTCATTTAACACACTAGAGGAGGGTGTGTATGGGCAAGGACTCTGCTGGTTTTGTCTAAGACAATCAAAATCCATCAGAGAATTTTGTTCAAGCTGGGTGAAAGGTTTCAGCTAAAAAAGTGTAAGAAAAAAATTGCAAAATGTCAAAATAATCAGTTTTTCATTTAAAGATTATCAATTTATGAAAAAGTAAATAGGGATTCATCTGCAAAATGAAACAAGATGATTTATTTTCAATTTTCTGTTTCAATAAATTAGAAGAATCTCTCTGTTTTGAATTGATCTCAATTTAATATTGTTGTCAATGTCCTAGCTTAAAAAATATGCATTATTTAAACAACTCTGCCTCTGGGAGAATAGTTGGCCCAATGTGCTACCAAATACGAAAGGACTGGGTATGCCACAGATTTCAGAAGAATGCTCTGAGATCACTGTCTGGGTAGTCACTGCTCAGACCTCATACCATCTCTTGAAATGACCATAGAGATGAGTGGGGATTCAGCAAAGAGAGATAGCATTGTAACCCCTCCTTAACTGTATGCCTGTGTCAGTTTTGTGTCTCCTTTATGGTATTACAGCCAACTGAGCTGCTGAAGTATATTTCTGCTAGATAGAGTGTTCTTCTGAATAGCTATTAAAACCTGCATTATGTGAAAAAGAATTACAGGCTGAAACTTCCTGGACTCAGATGCAAATGAACAGGGAGGTAATAACCAGGTAACATGATTGTTGAATCATAAATCTCTCACAGAATAGTAATATAAAAAACCTCCACATATAAATAATGCCTTTATGTTTTGAAATTTGTCATACCAAGTGGCACACCAGCGATATGAACTGAGGATTCCGGCAATTTTTAGCACATGGGTACTTCACAGTATAGTAAAGAAAATGACCTGGTATTCTTCCCACAGGAAACGCATCCGACAGGAGACGGCATAGTTCATTGAAAAGGCACCTCACTGAGAGGTAAGTCCTACATTGCAACATGCAATCATTTTGTCCAGAAATTTGTTCAAGTATTGCATTTAATGCTGTTCCTTTATGAGGAACATGCCCATCAAAAATTGAGAATTTGTACTAACTTATAGTGGGAATAACTTTAAATGAAAAAAGTCTAGATATTGTATCATAGAATCATACATTTATTTAGGTTAGAAAGGGGAGATGGAGTCCAACCCCCTGCTCAAAAGAGGTCTAATTACTTCAGGTTGATCAGGGGCTTGACCATCAGAGAATGCTGCATAGATTGTAAACTTCATCAATTCTGGTTTTGGCTCAAAGCCCTGTGTTTGTAACTAGGCAAGACTTACTGATGGGGATTTTAAGGAAGGTCATTTATTCTATTTTTCACGGTCAATTTTCTAAGACCATAATACTTGTATATTATATTTCCCAAGCATATTTGAGTTATGCCGATATACAAATAGCCAAGAAGTTGGCTCCTATTCTGGATTTCATCATGGCTTAATCATTACTTTTTCATCTGAACTAGAGTTACGTCATGTATTTTTTGAATACTCCAAAGTTCTGACAATGTAGTGGGAAAACTTTATGGATCCTTCAGACATATTGATCTTTTTTTTTTAATGTTATTTCTATTTATTTCTAATTTTTCGCAGCAAGGATTTTAGCAGGGTGGGAGAATTGGTCTGTATGCGTTCTCAGAGCATACTGCTAGAACAGAGGTTTAGTGAATAAAGTGAAAATGATCACTCAACTCTGTGGAGTCACCCTTTGTGTTTGATTGTCTGAACCTGGCCCAAACACGTTCATGCTGCATTGCTCTTGGTATGTATTTTGGAAGCTAGCATCTAATTTAGGCCACAGCTCTACTCTTGAGCCTGGGAGTGTTTCATTTTGGTTTCACTCTTTGGTTCAAGTATGAGCCCAGCCACATCTGAATGTGGCAGTGGGAGGAGGACATCATACTCTCCTCACCCTTCCTGCCTCCACACTAGTGTTCTTGTAACCACAAATAGGAGAAGTTACCAAGCTGCCCCCCAACACTTTCCCAGCCTGGATAGCTGGAGAATCAAGCTGGTAAAGGTGCACCAGCCCTGCGGCAGAGAGAACATAGGAGCCCCCAGCTGGGAGGTTTCATATGTAGTTGCGGGGAGAATGGAGGGCAGATCAGAGCAGGAGCCTATCTTGAATGTTTGGAGATCATCTCCAGAGAAATCACTCTTCTATTAACTATTCAGGCAGCCTATGCAAGTTAACTGGCTAATACAGTTATCTAAAGCTACCCTGTGTTACTTCTCTGCTCCACACACACACAGAGGGGTATAATTCTTTGAAAATGGGTCTCAAAAATGTCCAAAATGACAGCAGGATGGGTAAGGGATTAGCAGGCATGGCACCTTGAGGGGTCCACATAAGCCCTGAGTGGGAAAAGTTAATACTGTGGGTGATAAAATGGAGCTTCAGACAGCAGGACTTTATTGTTTTGATAAGACTAAATGTTCAGTGAGGAAGGTCATGACAGGGTAGATAGAGATAGAACATTTTTTTTTCTGCTGTGGGAAAGACAGTGTTAGAAGCTGATTCATTTCTCACTAACTGCCTGACAAGTAGGCTAGATTTTTACAAATGGGGCAAGATGGCTAACATCCTTGTGGCAACCAAGTGACAAATTATTTCTTGTCCTTGTCCTTGTTTCTTTGAGACAGATTTGTGAACAAAGGAAGTGTGATAAATATTTAAACCTTTATTTCATTCAAACATTAAATATTAATGGGTGGGTGATTTATATGTTAAGACTGTGCCATTTTAAACCATTTCCTTTTTCTAGTACTTTGAGGAAATGAAAAGAAGATTATAACTTTATGGACTCTTCAGATAAAAAATACTCAGGGAACTTTTAGAACTTCTCATTTTGACAGTAATGCACAACAATCATTTTGAACTACCTCTCCATTTATTTATGGTATTTCTACTGTACCTGCTACATAAAGCACCAAAGATTGATTGCAATGAAATCTGGTAATAAAATAGCTTTCTGATGTATTTGAAATAAACAGCTCGACGAACTTGACAACTGACCTTTGCACGTATCTTAACAACGGGCAAGCAGAAAACAGTGGGTTTCTTTTGCGGTTATTGCTTGAGGAAGCTGCTGGAAGTGGCTCTGCAGCCGTAGCTGGTAGCTCTGTCTTCTTTGCTCAGTCATGTCTCTGGGGATCCGTGTGACAAAGGGTTCAGCCAGGCATCCTGGGGACAATCCCAGTACCCTGATTTTTGGACCAAGGTTGTGGAGCACTGCTTTGCCTGCACCCAGGGCTCAGGTTCCACAGGGAACGTGAAGTATGTTCCCACTGATTTTACTGGCATTTACTTCACAGAAGTTTTCCTGAGGCTGATTATGAGGCTGTCATATGCTCATCGAGTACGATCTGGCAGCTCAGGCGCTGTGTGCACTTGCAGGGGTGCCTGCACAGCCCACCCTTGGCAGGATGGCCTGAGTAACAACTGCTGTTGGATGGGAGTGTGAGTGCACATGGAGTGTGTGAATAAGATATACCCAAAACTGTATGAGAGGGTGCCTGCCCAACCAACAATGCTAAAGAGGAGGATAACTGTTGGCCAGATTAAACAGGAACCAGGGAATTATGAAGAGACTTTTGAGACAAAGGAGTCAGCTTGAGAAGCAGTATAAGCATGAAAATTTGTAACAGTGGGGAGAGACCTTGGAGTGGGAATGGAGCAGTAATATAAATCTGGTTTGACACTATCAGAAGCTGCATCACCAGCATCGTGAGCTCTGCCTCTGCCTGATGGCACGTCTTCCCCTTTGGATGCAATGAGCAGCCTGCATCCAACAGCTGGAGTGACAGTATCAGGTGCAACAAGCGGGGACCCACTCCTGGGGCATGCTTATACGACCTTGTAGGATGATCTCTCACCAGCTTTGAATTAGGGAGCTGTAGGGAGCAGCATGGCATTTGGAGCACCCACATCTGCAACAGGAGGGGTGTGCAAGTAGGGGAACCCTCACTCCCAGGAGAGTCTGGTGCATCGATCTGCTCGAGGCTAGGAAGGCTCTGCAGAGGGATCTGGACAGGCTGGATCGATGGGCCGAGGCCAACTGTATGAGGTTTAACAAGGCCAAGTGCCGGGTCCTGCACTTTGGTCGCAACAACCCCATGCAACGCTACAGGCTTGGGGAAGAGTGGCTGGAAAGCTGCCCAGCAGAAAAGGACCTGGGGGTGCTGGTTGACAGCCGGCTGAACATGAGCCGGCAGTGTGCCCAGGTGGCCAAGAAGGCCAACAGCATCCTGGCTTGTATCAGGAATAGTGTGGCCAGCAGGAGTAGGGAAGTGATCGTGCCCCTGTACTCGGCACTGGTGAGGCCGCACCTCGAATACTGTGTTCAGTTTTGGGCCCCTCCGTACAAGAAGGACACTGAGGTGCTGGAGCATGTCCAGAGAAGGGCAACGAAGCTGGTGAAAGGTCTGGAGCACAAGTCTTATGAGGAGCGGCTGAGGGAACTGGGGTTGTTTAGTCTGATGCTGAGGGGAGACCTTATCGCTCTCTACAACTACGTGAAAGGAGGTTGTAGCAAAGTGGGTGTTGGACTCTTCTCCCAAGAAACTAGCGATAGGACAAGAGGAAATGGCCTCAAGTTGCGTCAGGGGAGGTTTAGATTGGACATCAGGAAGAATTTCTTTACCGAAAGAGTGGTTAGGCATTGGAACAGGCTGCCCAGAGGGGTGGTGGAGTTGTCATCCCTGGAGGCGTTCAAAAAAAGTGTAGACATGGCACTCCAGGGCCTGGTTTAGGAGGCACGGTGGTGTTGGGTTGACGGTTGGACTTGATGATCTTAGAGGTCTTTTCCAACCTTAATGATCCTATGATTCTATGTAACCCACATGGGTGAGGGCACATGGGATGTGTGTGCACCCAAGTGTGTTTGGGTGCTGGTGTCTATCAGAGTGAGTATAACTTTTTAGTACTAGTCATAGAGGGATGTTTAGAAATGTGTACGTATGTTAACATTTTTAAAGTGTCTGGTATTGTGGTATATCTATTGTATTCCTCGTGTTGATTCTGAGTGGTACTGGTCCTGAGCGCACTGATTAGCAATTAATTATGTGTAGCTTTGATCTTGATTTTATTTAAACTATGTGAATTGAACATCTTTTCTCATGACAAGTATCTGTCAAGACATAGCACAGTCACTGTATAATAGTTGAGCAGTGTTCAGAGGTGATGTGATTTCAGTAGGGATCCTCCAGAAGGTGAGGGTCACTGCTTTCAGCTAATGCTGTATTAATTGTGCCTCCTTGGTGAGGCTGGGAAGGGTAGACTATGTGATGGCTACCTGCAGGGCTGTGGTATCCAGCTTGGAGGCCTCCCCCTCAGTCAGCTAATGTTTCTTTAGGAGAATGAGGCTGCTCTGCTTCTTGTTTTCCCTTGTTCCTTCCATCCACAGTTTCTTCAATTTATTAGCTTAAGGTCAACCTAGTCTCAATCAGCTTCTTTCTGTTTGTCTGTCTTTGGTTTTGACTTTTACCATATTCTTGTCTTCCTTCTGATTCCCACTCTGAATCTTCCTTGCTAAGCCCAAAACATCTCCAGAAAGCTCTTCTGTCTTTCAGATCTCTTTTCTCATCTGTCTCCTTCCTCTCTTCTCTCAATTCATCTAGAGCACACATCAGGAAGATGCATGCTTCATTTCACTGCCAATGTTACGTGAAATCTTCACTGTGATTTGTGCGGACACAGGTGTGGGTCACATTCCAAGCAGAAAAGTCTTTTACGGATTGCAGGCTTGACTGAGAGGAAAGGGTGAGACTGGGTGATTCAACAGCCAAAATAGGTGGCAAACTTTCTAGAGATTTCAAGTCTATTATGTGTGTGTCTACTTTAGGTCTCCTATATATACATATATGTGTCAGGGACAGTCTGGCTGGCTGGGGGCAGCTTTGGCATCCAATATGTCTGGGATGGCCAGAGAAGAGGCTGGAGTAGCCAAACGTGTGGCTAGTGGGCAACTATGTAGTCTGGAGTCTACCTATGCTTGCAATTTGGACAATGGCAATACCCTGCAAAGAGAGAACTTCTTAGGGACCATTGGCACTGAAAGCAGTGTGGAAAATTTGCTTGTGGTGTCCTACAAATCTTAAACAGCTGACTATGACATTTAGAAAATTCAGTCAGTAGAGCAAGCTGAGCAGTTTACAGGGTCCATGTCTGGGTAAGTATATAAGGATAAACTGTTCAGCCTGTATATTACCCAAAACATTTACACACTGTCCTGTAAATGGATTATGTGATATTCTACAGAGCGGTACAAATAAATCCAACTCAGGCAAAGATATGCTGAGTTGGCTGCTTGTTGAAAGCCAGAGAGTGCTCAAACATATACAGACATCGGCATATACGCATATGCTACTTTAAATGCTTATAAAAAAGAAGGTACATTAAATTCCAGGGAGGCTTTTCGGAATCCGTTCAGGGTAGGATTTACAAAGCTTTTTCATGTTTTTGAATACTCAGCTGCTATTAAAATGCATGGGAACTGAGCATCCACACCCCTCAGGAAGTTAAAAAAAAATGCCATTAATCACTTGGTGCCTCAGTTTCCCTTTTGTGAATGGGGAATAATCATTTTCCTTTCTTTCACCTCTCATCTCTCATAGCTATTTTGAAGCTGGAGTTATCTCTTTAAATAGGTACAACATCTAGCACAGTGTGGTCCTGATCTCAGACAGAGCTTAAGCAGGACAGTAAGGTAAATAATGAACAATAACAGTAAATATTTGAAGTCAAAAACATTTTAAATGGATGATTCTGTCCATAAATATACTCCTCCTGAAGTAGAGTTATTCCATATGGCCACGGTTTTCTTAGAGTATGGTTTTCAAGTTAATCTAACAGGTTGCTGCTGTTGAGAAGAGCAGTTCCTTTCTGTAGCTGCTCATGATTTTATATCCCCAGCCTCTCCCTTATGCTGACACTGACTCTGATGGGAGCTGGGTTGGGAAAATTAGTTGAGAAAAGTGGTCCATGACCTTTCATTAGTTTCTAGCTGTCTGTATCCTTCCCTGCCTTGTGTTGGTTCTAGCTTTCATGTTCACAAACTGGTCTCATTTAAAAACACCAAAAAACTCAGGGGTAACAGACACATTTTGGGGGTGTGTGGTAGCTTTCTGTCAGATTAGCTCGATAATCTAATTAATCTCGCTGTTGTAGCTTTAGTANGAATTTCCATGGCCTTTTGACAACTCAGTGATATACAAACATCATAGTGATACAGCTAATACCTCAGTGCAGGAAAAAATGTCAGTAGGCTACTGATCATTCAGCATAGCATTCAGACTAAAAGCTAGAGACTGAAAACCTAATCTATTAAATAATAACAGCCAAGCTGTTGCTTTATCTGATCAACACTCATTTTGCATCTAATAGCTGTCTAGAGCTGCCCATTAAGAAGTCTGCACTAGGCTTCCTTGAAAGTATGGTTTGTGCATTATTTAATAAAGCACTTCAGTGTCGTGTAGAATGACTTCCATGTGGATTTAGTCTAGAATTGTCCTGGGGCTAAGGCTGGACTGACCAGCCTATAGTTCCCTAAATCCTCTTTCTTGCCATTTTTTGAGGATGGGTGTAGCATTTGCCTTTTTCTAGTCATCAGTCCAGTCATTATCTAGCTCAGTTAGGAATTTAGGAATTTCTTGTTTAGCCAAGCTGGCCTTCTGCCTGCCCCTTTTCTTGCAAACTGGGATGAATTGTTCTTACACATCGTGGAGGTTGTTCTTGGAGATCAGCCAACTCCCCTGGGCACTTTTGCCTGTGAGAACAGCCTCCCAGGAGGACTGGTTTAACAATTCCCTGAACAAACCTAACTCAACTGTCCTAAAGTCCAGGGTCATTTGTCATAGTTTTTAGAATAACTTAGGTTGGAAGGGACCTCTGGAGGTCAGCTGGTCCAGTCCCGCACCCAAAATGGGTACGATCTAACTGGGGTTGCTCAGGACCAAGGACAGAGGTTGCACACATTTCCTGGGCCGTCTTTTCTGGTGTCTGGTTACTTTCAGGGTTCAAAAAACCCCAAACATCTGTTTACCCAGAATTTGCCTTGTTTTAACCTGTGACCCTTATCTCTCATCCTATCACTGAGCACCTTCAAGAAGAGTCTGGCTACATCTTCCCTATACCCTCGCACTGGATACTCAGCTACTTACCTTTCTCACTTCCCTCAGGGTCCACGTTGTGGTCACTGCAGCCAAATGTGCCCTTGACTGTCACATCCCCAACCAGTTCTTTCTTGTTTTTGAGAAGCAGGTCAAGCAGAGTACCTTCCATGGACAGCACATGTGAAAAAATCCTCCTCAAAGCATTCCATTAATATCTCCATTGCATAGGTGATGAATAGCTGAAAAAAGTTAATTTCTTATGTTTAACTAGAAACTGAATGGCTAAAGCTTGACTAAGTTTCTAGCTTGGCCAAAGCAATAGCCACCCTATTCATTAGCCTGTGGCACTGACATGAACAACATAGATACCATAAGTAATTTGTCAGAATTTAACAGCAATGTGCAGCTCCAGTCATAACCTGAAAATATTTCCTGTCTGATAGGTCTTGACATGGAGAATAGTAAAGTCTATTTGTGTAAAGGATTGAGCATCCTTGTTACGAAGGATCTCATTAGAAGCCATTGACAGTACAAGTAAGATACCATATGAGTAGGTCTTTTATACATCATGATAGTTGGTCTCAAAAAGGGCAGAAACGCCTACCTGTATAATCACAGTTCTGCAGTCAATCATTTAAAGCAATAACAATAATTTTATTACTGACTATCATTATTATTATTAGATTGTCCTGCAGAATTTAAAATCATGATGAAAATCACCTATTGATGGTTTTAAAAGTGTTCACAAATATACCATTTTGTTTTAGATGATTTGCTGTTTAGCTGGTTAATTAGGATATAGGAAATCAGATGAAATGCAAGGCTTCAGCTCTTCATGTAACACATGAATATGCATCATTGTAGACTTATCTCGCTTTCTCACCAGTCCTTAGTGAGGCCATGTATGAGACTTATCTCTGATTAGAAGTTCTGCAGGAAAGCAGTGCAGTCAAATACAGATCTCTGGCAATCTTTCAATACTTATGTCTATTTTTAATAATTTCCCAACTAGAGCACAGTGGCAAACACAGGACAAAAGTATATTTGGGTATATTTAGCCAAGAGATTTACAACTGTTAGGAAACTCCAAATAGTACACACAAATGTGACCATGTGTTCCTCAGCAACACAGGCTACTATGGGCATTTCTGATCTGCATTCAGCTCTTTACACTAGCTTGCCACAGCTGAGCTCAGGGTTTCAGTTCTTATATCATTACATTTGAAAGTCTAAGTCCAGATAATCTGAAATATCATCAAAAGCTTGAAGGTAAAAACATCTTTCCCTGTTTGTTTGCTATGG
This sequence comes from Fregata magnificens, assembly GCA_013389945.1. Lineage (NCBI taxonomy): Eukaryota > Metazoa > Chordata > Aves > Suliformes > Fregatidae > Fregata > Fregata magnificens. Next base: position 42,409 of record WAAD01003507.1, on the reverse strand, counting down.
CATAGAAAGGAGTGTGTTGTATGTTTTATAGGTATAAATTTCTGTATAAGGATAAATACTCTGAAAAATCAAACCAGGCTCTGAAAATTAGTGACTATTTATAGCCTTGTTCTCCTTGTGCTTCAGCTCCACACCTGTAAAGTAGAGCTCATAACACCCACTATCTCAACAGGATGCTGTGAAAATGCATTTATATGTATGTAATGCACAGATATTGGAAAGACAAATAGTACAGAGGAAGTCCCTGAGGAATTCCCATGTTCAATGCAAAGTTTGATTGGCATGCAACACCTAAAGGATTAAGCTGATCATCAAACAATAAGTGAAAGTTTTTGAACTCTGTTTGTCTATGTACTGAATGATACGAAGATCTCAGAAAAAATAGCAGCAATCAGGCATTAAATTTAATCCTTATTATAGGCACGGGGAAGATACGGGCTTCTACATTGTCTACCAACACATGTGATGTGGTGTGCACTATGATTATCCAGATTAGCGTACGATTGATGCTAGTCCATGTAACAATTTGATTTTAAAACCCTAACAGTCTTGTAGTCTAGTGTTCATGTCTGTGTATATAAGTGTATAGTGGAATAAAATTTAGGTCATTGTACGTAAGTGACTATATGCAGATGGGGTGTTCTTTTGCATCCCTGGAGGCGTTCAAAAAAGGTGTAGACGTGGCACTCCAGGGCCTAGTTTAGGAGGCATGGCGGTGTTAGTTGACGGTTGGACTTGATGATCTTAGAGGTCTTTTCCAACCTTAATGATTCTATGATTCTATGATTTTTGCATCTTGCCTCAAGATTATCCTCATCATTACCAGAATCCCTGGCCAAATGTGGCTTAGTCTTCCAAGGACAATATTCACAGCCTGACGATTTTCTGCCCCTAGTAATGTTTGTATTTTATCTATTTTTTTATCTTTTCTGTTTTCAGCTATGGATCTTTCATTTATGTTTAGTTCAGTTATTATTGCTGTAGCAAAGATTTTCATGGGATATTTCCATCTCACTAGATTAAAAAATCACCGAGTCATGAGTATTGAGATATTACTTATTGTATCATCTTTTGAAGATCTTCTTTCTGGTCAAATATGGTCAATTCCAAGCCACTGAGACTGGAGTGGCCATTCTCACATGGCACAGGAGGATTTATCAGTAAAGTATGTACTGATACTGACAGGACACACACACCTGGATTTACATACTCTTATTTGAAAATATCCTCTATAGGTGGGGGAAATGAAATGAATGAAACCAGAACTTAAGATCTGTAACAAAGGGGTCAAATGCCTCTCTGTTTGGGTGTATTTTATCCTGAAAAGATGTACACATCTTTTCACATTCATGCCTGTCACGCATGGAGCAGCATTTTCTTGGTTTTTCTGACATTGCATCTGCCAAAATCTAAGATGTTACTTTGCTTTTGTCAGTGTGCCATTAATGCAATCATTTATCCATCTGGGTGTCAATGCATTGGGTGGTATTTGCTGGTGACCTTGAAAATGTAGAGTGGTATTACATTTTCTTTTTCAAGTATTTCGGGTGTACCATTTACAGGGAAACAAATCAATCCCATCTGTCTAAAACTACTGCAATTACAACCCATTTCTCCTACCATTTATTTGTGGAGATAAAAGCTTAATTATATTCATATCTCGTAGTTGCACATTTGTTCTGGATCTGTTTCTGTTTATTTTTATTATATTTAAGGCATTGTTCATGGTCTCCAAGAAACAAAATAAACTGTGTGCTGCCCAGAACAGTCATTTTATCCAGACATGAAAATTATTTTTGCTTGAAATCTCTCTGAAGGAAAGATCATGTCACAGCGACTCATTATTGAAGTACTTCTTGTAACATTAATCCATTTAATTTAATTTCTGCTTGACCCTAGCTCTGAATACAATATGATTTAAGAAGAGCCCTGTATTATTCCTCTCAGACATGAGTTTTGATAGCGTTCGTCACTGCTTGAAGGGGAATGAGAAATTCGCTCTGACCTCCTTGGCAGTATTCTCCCTTTCTGGACCCAGTTGTGTGCAGCTGGGGAAGCCTGAGGTCTGTGTCTGGAGAGGGGATAGGCTGGGGCAAAACATGGCTACAGAGCAAAGTGAGAACTATGGTCCTTTGACAGAAACATGGTTGCCTAAAGCAGACAGTATGAGCGCAATGTATGGAAATTTGTAAGGCAGGAAAAATATCCAGCTATACAAAAGCACATTTTTCTGTCAATGTTCTTAGCTTGTTTCCAAGGTGAAGAGCCTGTGCATGACTTGTGGCTTATTATTATGACATGTTTAATGGGAGTGAAAGTTTTGTATAGAACAAGTGATAGCCTTTTACACAGAGCTGAATTTCCTATGAATGAAAGTGCCCCTGAGACTCAAGTGTAGTAACGCATTAGCATGGACATACACTGCTACTAGCAGCGAGAGGAAGTGACCCCCTCTTCAGCTTTGGTGTTAGCTGCTTTCCTTTGTTGCTCTTTTACAGAATTCTACACCAGAACATTTTTTTTCCACTGCATTTCACACAGCAAAAGCTTTTAGGCACTTTCAGTTTATAAAACTTCTACACATAAAATTTACTGCATGGAGCAATTTATAGAGGGGAGTATTCCCTCTGCTGCTTATCTTGTGGGAATCTCATCTGAGCACTCAACAACTGTGTCTGTAACAAGAAGCAGTTCTGTAGGAAAGATTGAACGTTTTTTAACTTTTTTTTTACTGCCAGAGTAATTTTTCTTTTGAAAGCTTTGTCTGTGGACTCATTTTGAGTGTATTTTAGTTGAACTTCTTGATATATTTTGCAGGACTTGACAAAAGATTCCCAGTACTGATTTCCCAAGTCACCAAAACCTGTCAGATCTCAGTGCAATGGTTTATTGAAAAAATGTCTTCTCTCTCAGCGTAGGAATACTGGAACCATGGAGGAACATATATTACAAGACCTTCAGCAAATTAATACATTTTGCTTTTATATGCAAACTTGTCATTCTTATAACCCTAACTTGTTTTATTGCTAGTCTGAAATTTTCTGAAGATTCCCTTCATCCTTTGGCAGCTTCTGCTGAGATTCTTTGTAAATATTAATGACTGCTTCTCATAGACACTATTTAATCTGCATGACTCCACAGATGTATGCCAGTGAGTTCATTTAGTATTACTTTTTGCCTTTATTTTTTTTTTTTTTTAAACATAAGAGAACAAAAGGCTTGGTTCAGGTCTGTTTGCTGACTTTATATTTGTATTCCAGGGCCATGTTGATGCTATTAGGTGAGACTTTCTCACAGAAGAAATTGAAAAGCAATCGTGTCTCTGCTAATCCTGTTCTGCTTTGAAGATGGTCAGTATCACAGCGCTGCCATACAGTGCCCTAGGAGCCTTCGTATCTCAGCCTTACTGATGCAATCTCTCCCCTGAGGTGCCATGGCACTGTTTCTCCAGAGTCACTGTGACAGTATTTTCCCCATGTGTTATTCTGGTGCCTTCGGTCTCATGACCTTGTGCCTGCAAACCTCTGTATTATTGTTAGGGCGGGTTCTTATGGGAGGTGACTACCACCAGCTGAGAATTGCAGCCTTTCCCCCCTCTTTCCTTCACCTTTTGTTTTGCAGATTTTAGTTTATAGCAGAGCAAAAGCAAACACAGAGCACAGCAAAGTAAATAGCCGTCATTTCAATACAGGATAAATATTATCCAATAATACTTGTGCACAGGAACTTAACAGCCAATGGATGTGCAGCGCTTACACTTAATTAGCATATTCCAATCAGTGCTGACAGCATCATAAACTGCAACAAGTACCAGGAGCTTTGAGCAAATCTCAATGGAAAGTATGGAGGGGAAAAGCGTGATAGAAATCATCCTCCTCGACATCTTCAGTGTTGCTACCTGCTACACTGGAGACAGCATCCAGAGGTGGACTGTTGCTGCTCTTCCTGGCTGGCTATGGGAGACAGCTTCCCTCCCTCTCCCTCTCCCTCTCCCTCTCCCTTTCCCTCTCCCTTTTCCTCTCTTTCTCTCCCCCTTTCTCCCTCTCCCTCTTCCTTTCCCTCTCCCTCTCCCCCTTGCTTCCCTCTCTCCATCCTTTCCCTTTATCCCTCCCCTTCCCTTTCTCTCTCTCTTTCCTATAGTTTTTATTTTGTCTGAGAAGTAACTTGCACTCTTACAATTGATGTGTGCCACCGGCTATGGACCACCCTAACAAATCTTTGTGCATATGAAGCTGTCTTGATATAATTTGTGCAATAGCGCCATTCAACAATAAGGTGCTCCTTAAACATGGCTCTCCACAGTTTTAAAGCCCAATTTGATGTGCTTTACAACAGTAAAGGCATGACCACTTTGGAAACATCTGTGGGATTTGAAAATATTACATCTTTCTCCCAAACTCCAGCTGTTTATTACTGAGAGGTGCTGGGGAGAATGGGTATCTAGGAGTGCTGCTCATCACAAGCCCTACTGAGTGCAGTTCACACCCTCCAAGTGATGTGACAAGGCTGTGTGACTGTCGAGCTTCACCTGCACCCTTTGTAGCAGCTTCTGGCTCCAGGAATAGCCCCTTTCAGCTGGAAAGTATTTCCCAACTAACGCAAGACTATTAGAGACAACGTCAAGATACCTGATATATTCCAGTGATGTTAAGTCACTGCTGAAGGTGATTTAAACTAAACGTGCACATTTCACTGTGTGTGCACTAAAGTGGATCCACCCTCCATCCCAGTGCCCTCCTGTAGGGTCTGTAATCTCTAGTCCAAGGACAGAAATTAGTATCTGGGGACATCCGCTTCTTAGACTGCTGTAATTTAATTGAAAGAGCTTCTGTGATCCCACCTATAAATTCTTACGAGTTAGTTGTGGCAGTTCCCACATGTGAGATGTTTGATCCTCCAGAGTGTAGTACAAAGCCCAGGGCTTTTACAGAGTCCTGAAAAACTAGCTGATTTAGGGAAGCAATCAAGAAAATCCAAGCATTGATCCAGGAACTGATTCCAGCCTGCTAATAGAAGTCAGTTAGACACAAGGTTGCATGTGAAATGCTGCAACTCCTGGGAACATTCTTCCCCTCCTTCCAAAACTTGTTTACACTGTCCAGTGAGAGACACAGTGTTATTGGAATTACTATGTTTAAATAGTACTATTTCATTTTCTAAAAGATTGGTCCCTTTGGAGGATTTCTTTTTGGAAACTAATAGGATTTTGGTGGAGGTTATGTGCTTAGCTTCTCAACCAAAGCATTTCTGGACATTTGCACAGGGCCGAACCTCAGCCACAGGCAACAAGGCAACATTTAGACAAAGAAGATGGCAATCATCAAGGGGCCCATTTTAAGTATGGATAGAGGGACACAGTCCTCTTTCATGTACTTAAGGCTGCGGTATGTAAACTCCAATTTGGGCATCTAAAAGTCAGAAGATACTGAACCAGATTCCCTTTAGTCTCTCTTCCAGTCAGTGGGCATCTCCAAAACGCAGTTCATCTCATCATTAAGTAAGTATCTGCGATGCGTTATGCAAAACCCTCTTTGAAAGTCCCTGTTATTCTAAAGTGATTATAATGTGAGCCTGGGATGACTAGTTCAGACTTACTGTCACGGAAGGAGTGAGAGTGCACTTCACTCATAAGAGAGAAGCAAAATATATTTTATTGATAAAAAGTAGTGAGTTAACAAGGTTCTGTAGTAAATGTAAATGCAACAGTGATTTAACAAGATTCGATGGCAAGGTACACTTGGTTATTTACTGCATAGAGGACAGGGTCAGATGAAACTGTCAGGGAGACCCTCCCATTAGTCATGAGGTTCAGAAAGGATCCCCTTGCTTTCTAAACTCCTTCTCAGAGAGGAGTCTAGGGGTGGCTAGATCCAATCCTAGTTCCAGACTTGGTCAATGTTTTATGTCTAAAGGATTATATATGCGCAATCAATCCTTTATATCACTTAGCTAAGATTTCAAAGTTTAGCATGCTATCAGTCACTTACTGAGGATCTGTTATGGCAAGGAATCTCTCAACATTGGAGGAGTAACCTTGAGAGGCGTCCCTACTCAAGGGGGGAATCCTGGCATGCAGCCCGCTGCCATGCAGGAGAGCTCCAAGGGCTCTTGGACTGTTCACTATTTATGGGTGGGTAAGATGATTGACTCATAGTCATGTTTGTATACCGACCCCAGGTCCCAGCCTCTTCACTCTGGTTAGGTGGGCATGCTACACAATAGCCCTTGACTATTGTGTTGGTATGTGTCTCCCGAATCCACTTTGAAATGATGCAGTCAGACACGTCTATTACCACTGCCATTGAGGGTTATCACTGGAGCAGGATTACGGGAGATAAGGATTGGGTTCGGGGCGGGGCCAGGGGGAGCACACCGTCACACTTACACATCTAAAGATGGGTTGAGATAAATCCCAGAGACCATCGTTTTTTATCCTTTCTATTTTTTGCATGCAGCCTTCCCTTCTGTTGTATCTGAAATCTGTCTTTGAGCATACTCGTGAGCAGATATTGTAAGGTATGCCAGCATTGACCATAATTTGTGGAAAGCAGCAATCAAAGAAAATTACATGCTAATGAGACATTGTTCTTCAGAGATTTGCACCTCGTGTTGCCTTCAGCTAAATTATTGCCACAGTGCTCTGCACAGGTATGAGTGATTTTTGGAGGCACAGCCAATGGTGGACCATGCTGCTGTTAATTTACAGATTCAAAAGGAAAAAGAACTGCTTTTATTTGCACCAAATGTTCCTGATGCCCAACCTTTGGGGCATTTTAATTTTAGGTTCCCAAAATTAGATGTAGAAAAGTTAACATTAAGATTTTAGCTACCCAAAGTTTGAATCGTTTATCCAAGATTTTGGTTCTGGGCTACCACTAATTTACATTCTCATAAGCCTTTGATAAGTTCTTTCCATCGCATTCCAAGTCCATACCATTATTTGAATGCCTCTCATGTTAATCTAATTTCTGTAAAGCAAAGAAACATTCAGGAAATATAAAAACAATTATTTATATTGCAAATTCATATGTGATGATGGTAGCTGTTGAAAAGATAAGGTTGCTGGTTTATTTACAGCTTTGACAAGCTTGGTCTATTACCACTGCTTGCCGTGTTCTTCTAAAATTTGTTATGTTATTATGACAATGCAGATAAGGAATTAAATTAGGAGGAAATTGCTTGATTTGAAAGAAAAATAATTTAGTCACTCTGAGTACAAGGGACTAATCAAAAATATTTAGCCATCAAAGTTATTTTGAATGTACCTTTGTGGGCATATAATGCTGCTCAGCGCATGAAGAATGTCTTTCACATACATGATTTCTTCTCCTTGGAGAGGATTGTGCCGGGCACCAACAACATCTTTTGAGGCAGTATTTTGCCCTAACATCATCTGGGTCATGACTACATTGTAAAATTGGAAGCATTGGTTTGGCTGCTTATTATTACAGTTTTGATTTGAGCAAAGGAACACTCTTACAATCAAGAAGCCACAGATGCAGTCAGATGTGACAGATTAAACATTCCTGTTATAAGTAAAGCAATATCGTTCTGTAACAATAGTGGCATCAACAGGTCATGGGACAAAAGGTTTCCTGAGTATGTCAAATGCATGTATAGATGGCATTCTGCTCCCTTTTCTCCTTGGTTACTCTACTTCTGCAATCCACCAAATGAGGTGGCAAACTTCTTTCTCTGAGAAAGCAATTTATTCAGCTGCAATACCTTGCCTGCTTGAGGCCACAGTGGCCCAAAGAACGTCTATATTCTTCTTCAGCACAGCTCCTAATCTGATGTTTGACTATTTCTGCTGGAATAAAGGAAGGAGACTTCAGTCTCGTGGTTTAGTTAGACCGATTCATGGTTGAATGAGACCTCACAGGTGACACCATCCTTTCTGTCATGTGTGCAAAAATACAGCTAAAGGCTGCAACTGATACCTGGTGTCTTCGGCCAAAGTAACAGGAGGAATTCTAATGTAAACTTATATTTTCCTAGAATCATAGATTCATAGGACAGTCCAGCTTGGAAGGGACCTTGAAAGATCGTCTGGTCCAACCTTTTGTGGGAAAGGGAGCCTAGATAAGATTAGCTAGCACCCTGTCCAGTCACACCTTGAAAACCTACAGTGATGGGGACCCTACCACATCCCTGGGGAGGGTGTTCCACTGAATAATTGTTCTCACTGTAAAAAAAATGTCTTTCTTACATTGAGATGAAACCTCTCCTGGTGCAACTTGTACCTGTTGCACCTTGTCTTCTCTATGTGGCTCCTTGTGAAGAGAGAGCCTCCATCCTCTTTGTAGCTGCCCTTTAAGTACTGGAATACTGTGATGAGGTCCCCCTGAGCCTTCTCTTCTCCAGGGACAAGAGACAAAACTCCTTCAGTCTTTCCTCATAAGGCAGGTTCTCCAGCCCTTTAATCATCTCTGTGGCCCTCCTTTGGAACCTCTCCAGTCTGTCCAGGTCTTTCTTGAATTGTGGGGACCAGAACTGGACACAGTACTCCAGGTGCAGCCTGACAGGCACTGACTAGAGTGGGATGATCACATCTCTGTCTCTGCTAGAAGTTTTTTTAGAGTTACTGATGTTGTTATTACTGAATTTTTTACCGTATCAGTTGTCCTGGAATGGGGTTTTGACATGAGCACCTTGTTTCTGGCACCTCTGGTAATCACTATCTTGTAGGACAGTTCTGCTTTTGTAGTAAAATACAGGCAGATTTCTAGCTCAGCTAGCTGTATGAAGGGCAATTAGCTAACAAACAGAAGAGGATTTGCTTAGTTAAGGATTATGCTGCGTTCCGCCTGCGAAGCATAGCTGTGGGGGAGTGTAAACGTTGAGAAGCTGATGAGGTCTGTACTATGCTAAGAGTAAAAAGGTCACTGCATTGAGTTTTTTATATCTTTTTCCTGGGAAGAGCTGTCTTTTCTGAGTAGAAACCCCAATTAATCCTGAACCCTTTCTGGCATAGATTCCATCCAGCCCCTATTAAAAGGAAAAAAACCCCTGTGAGTCACATTAAAGGATCATTCACCTCTTCAAATCTTCCAATGCATTGGTTTCTTTTGTGGCATTTTTTTGTCCTCTCTCAGGTTTCCTGGTACTGTATGAGCTCGCTCTTTCGTTTGTAATTTTTCAGGGTAGGGCAGACAGTCTGCCGAGAGCTAGACAGTGCCATTTTCTTGGTAGTTTACTTTTTTAATTTGATTTTTTTTTTTTAATAAGGACTCAGTTTAACATTTTTAATGTGTTCTGAGGCTGTGGTTGTCATTCTCATTTTTAAACTGTCGTACCATTTCATTGTGACATTTTCAAAATGCTTCTTATTGTTTACTTCAGAGCAATAACTTTATTTAACATTGACCTAATTTTGGAGGCCTTCCTGATCAGAGCATGTGAACTATCTGTGGCTGTCATGGAAATAACTTTCGGCTGGCCAAATCTGAAAGCAGGATAGGGTCTTCCATGTTTCATGAAGTTCAGTAGCTTGACAGAGGAGAGAGACCTGGTGGATAGGCTGTGGAGAATCCATGCCTGAGGTCACCCTTAAGATACAAATCTGTAAGGAACCAGACCTCATTGATACCACCACTTGTGTATTTTTGGCTTCATTTTCTGATCGTTTCCTCTTCTGGTTCAGCGGCCAGCCCAAAATACCCCTTATTTGCTCAAAATACATTATTCACAGTGGCAATGTAAGAAATCCATCAGACCCTGCATGTGTGGAGGCTTTGTGCAGGTATCCTTTCGAAGCAGGTTGTTGCGGTGTTCCTCATTGTGACAGGGAAAATCTGCTCTTTTACTCATACAGGACTGGAGGACCCTGTCCGCTATCCACTTCCATCATCAAAGACTCAGTCCTCCAGCCCATAACAGCCAAGGCCTTGACTTTGTAAGGAATTAAGCGTATGCTCACTTTTACTCACTTCTACTGATGTGGAGCAATCTGGACAAGTGGGAACGTAAGGCTGCGCATAAGTTTCCAGCATAGCCTCCATGTTGACCTCCCTCAAGAATCCCTCAAACTCATATCAGGTCTCTTCTGTGGTGTTTCTTTCCATCAGGAAGAGAAGAAACCAGATACAGAATTCTGAACGTATGAAAGTTTCCCCTTTTAAAATGTTTTAGAGACTTGTGTCTGAGTCTGAAACAGGAGCAGCAGCTGCCTTTATTCTATTTATTGGAAATAACTGTCTTTTTCTAGTCTGACAAAGGCCTGGTACCTAATTTTGCTGTTGTTGGCTATGCTTTTTCAATCTGTCTGGTCAGGCAACACCCATGAACTACATTTCATAAAAACAGTAGTGAATT